>JAJJMC010011034.1:5773030-5790702 GCA_023531435.1 Papaver californicum | reverse complement strand
CCCCCCCCCCCCCCCCCCCTTTTAATCTCAGGAATAACTAAGGATAGATCTAGGATTACGTCTATCCTTAGCAACTGATTTCTTTGTAAGCGACTATCTTCTACCCATAGGAGTAGGATGATACTCACACATGTCGTAGAATGCCAGAAAAAAATCCTAAGTTTATCCCTCTATTTGTGACATAATCGGTTTTATATATGACATGTCATATGATGTGGTACTATTCTCCAAGTTGTCATAACTTTTGATAAAGGAATACTCATGTTTGTGCGTGTAGGGGCAATCCTGAGTCGTGTGGAGAGCTCAAAGAGCCTTGTTATAACTGTGTGTTTTATGAGGACAGCATAAGCTTGGTTGAGGTCAAGCATGAGCTAGTTGTAGAAGTTTTCTTAGGAGAAAAACAAGATATGGTCGACTCTGTAGAGAGGATAAGGCCTGGTAGAGGTCAAGCGTTGACCTAATATGGCCATATGTCGATTAGATGAGAAGAGTCATGGTCGAATCTTTAGAGACGCTAGGGCCTGAGGTGGCTTGTCCATTCATAAAAACAATATAAGCATTTGTTAAATCATAAGAGCAAGGTGGAGGATGAGGTTGAATGTCAACCTTAGGTGTTGAGGCTCAGCTGGTGCAGAGGCTCACGTAGGTGTTGAGGCTCAGCTTGGTGACGAGGATCACCTGGATGATGAGGTTAATCCTCCTCCTTGGATGTGGGCTTCGTTTTACGTTCTTCGTGAGACTTGGAAGTTGAACGTACCCATGAAGCTTGAGTGTTTATTGACTAAGCATTCGGTTTGCAAAATGATCGTTTTGCCCATACTCTCAAAATGATAATTTTACCCTTAGTCGAAAAATCACCATCTACACCAGCATATTCCTCATCGTCGGTGTTGAAAAAACATGGTTATACATGATACTTCTTCTCCCCCCTCGGATGGTTTTCAAACGGTTTTTTCGTGTTTATAAGAAGAAAAATGCTAACTCAAAACATGTAATTTACTTGAAATCTTTTGAAAAGAATTTCTGGATGAAACTCTTTGGATGTGCTTGTAGATGTAATTTTTTTTTTTCGTTTTTTTCATTTTTTTTTTATTTTTTTTTTATTTTTTTTCTACTTCTTTCTTTAGGAAGTTATGGAATTATATCCCCCTTCCCATCCCGATTCTATTTTTAATTTATTTTATTAATAAATTATTTTTCTTAGAAAAAAACGAAAAATAAAAGGCTGAGATAATCTACTCATATGATTTCCAAATTTATAAAAATTCATTTGACTATTTGGCTAGCTGCAAATTCATTTGACTAGTTTGTATTTTTTCTTGATATAAGTTTGGTTTAGAAGTCTGAGCATCTGGACAGGAGACACGAAATTTGGTAACCCATGCATCAACCTTAAAGATCCCGTCATACGGTTTTGCTTCATATATAAGTTCAAATCTTGTGTTTCAGCGGATTTGTAGTTGGGCCATGCACAAGGACAACTTTTTTTTAAGCGTACAAGGGAAAACTTGGATGCAAATAGTTTATATTCACCATGATTGTTTAGAATCACTACATTTATCTGTATAATTTATCACCAAATTTTACCAATCTTAATACTAGTAGGAAAAATACACACACTTTCCTTATGTGTAATATGAATCTGCCAAAAATGAGCACAATTTGAGACGTATAACACCGCCATATACCACTTTAAAAATCAATCGTTGAAAATTAACGGTTGAAATTAAGATTGGTAGATAGATGGTGAGGTTTGATATCTTGGATTGTTCTTATTTTTTGTTGGAATGTAGAGTTTTGTAAGAGGAACATATCACCTAAATGTTATCTTTAAATTCATTGTCGTTTGTGTTTTATAGAAAAAATTGCCGTCGAAATCATGAGATAGTGTATGAATAACATTGTGCATGGATCCTTCCACTATATGTATAGTTGAGGTTCAAATAAAACATGTAATTCATTTTTGTTGAAAATTTTATAAGTCTACATGATTTCGGCCTTATTCGGTTAAGGCTTATCTTAATTTTGATTTAATTTTCCCATTTAGTTAAAATTTTCTTTTTTAAAAATGTCAAATTATTGTACCAACCAATATGTAACTAATCCATATTTTTTTTTATAATATGGAAAAACCATAAAATGAAAATATGTTGTAATTATAAGAATAAATATAAAATGTGATAATTTAATATGTTTATGTTTAATATATAAATATAAAATAATCTATGCTACGAAATTTAAAAAAAAAAATCAAAGAGAGAAGTAAAATATTAAATTTAAACAAGCTAGGTTACCTTGGGGAATTTAGAATTATTTCTTATTAGCTTTCAAGGTCAAATAGGTTTTTCAGACTCCATTTAGAATAATTTCATTATTCAGCGGCATAACAAAATAAGAGATCGAGATAAGAATATTTAGAGTAATTTTCTTCATGTTGTTTGTCAGATTGACATCATAAATTTTTTTTTGGAGAAAGTTCGAAGACCAAGGAAAAAATCACTCGTGGTATAAAGGCCACTATTACTTTTTGGTGTTTAAGTTTAGATATTTTAAAGGTGTTTAATTGATGCAGGAGTTATCATTTAGTTCCAAAGTCAGTGGGCTATAGACAGTTTAGTCATGTTCCCTTAAGCGTAGTATTAGTTAGTCCAAAATTCTTCCGCGTAGGCAGTTTAGTCCAAAATTTAGACGAGTTAGTCCAAACTTCACCCGATTCAAAGAATCATACTTTTCCATACTACCCTAAATACCTTGTTTATGTTTCCATATATACATAAAGAGAGAGAGTCTAGAACTTTTTAGATCTGAAATTTTTGACGAGAGATATTGGCGATTTGGGCTTTTAGATCAAGTTTTGATTTATGCATTTTAAAATTTTCCGAAGAAGATCAAATCAACAGATTCAGAAAGGATTTTCAGTTAGTTTTACATTTTTTTTACTTTCTAACTTGAAAGAAGAAGAACAAAACAGATAGTGTTTTTTGGATTGAATTCTTGTGATCTGTCACTTTCTAATAAATCGATTATGTTGTTTCTGTTGAATTTTGCTTTTCCTGTGTTTCATTTATAGTTTATAGTAATCTGCTTCTAATCTCTCTTCCGATTGGATGCGGTTTAAGAAAGTTTCATATATGTTGGTTAATGCTGCATTAATGCATTTTAGGAGAATTGTTTGTTATTTACATTGTTCACCTACTAAAATTCTAGTATGAAGTAATGTTCATTGATTGTTATTCCTTCAGTGGAATTAAGTAAGAAATTTTGATGAGATTAATTCAATACTTTACCTTTCTAAATCTTATGTCTGTTGTGGATTTAGTGGAATTGAGCTCATTCACTCTGGTGTAAGCTCCCTCTAAATATCTAGCCTTTCAGTTGTCGTTTATATGTCCAGAGAAAATTTCATATGTTTTCTGATATGTTTTTGATATTCCAAAATTGCAGGTAACTTGTTTTGCTGAAGCGGGTGGACAACATGTTTCTGGGATGGCAAAAGCGGTGGAGCTACTGGTTTACATGCATGTTTAGTGCAGTCAACCATGGATTGTGGTGAGGGCTTACCAGAAAAATAGCGTATCCAGTTTACTGATTATTGTATTCAGGTTCTCTTTTAAGGTTTTTACATTTCAAGATCTTTTTCTGTTAGTATGTTTTGGGAATCAGATTCAACCTATCATTGGTGTTAGTCTTTTGTTGAACATAGTTTTCTTCTCATGCATTTAGAAACCTATTTCTTTGTCCATTGCTCTCCATAATCCGTTGTATGACCAATGTTACTATATTGACTCAAGGGATCAGTCTCAAAAGGAACTTTATATGAAGCATCATAATACCGCAGATGGGCGTATTAGAATGCGGTTCGGAATACGACAAATTATGAATGCAACTAATAAGCTACTATTTAAAACTAGAGATGCAGTGAAAGAATTGAGCACCAACATCCACATGGTACAAATCCTACTTGGTATCATCCATTGTGTTTCATCTCTAGTCTACCCCAAATTTGTTTGGGACTAAAGGCTTAATTTAGGTTGGGGTTATGTATGATATTGGAATTGACAACTTAAGATCGTTGGTTTATAAAAGCTAGGTTCTTCTTTCATGCTGATCTATGACCAATGGAAACATATAATGTATCAATACAGTAGTCAACTTCTTGTGAAACCCAGCCGCAAAGCGGCAAATGATTTGCGCTAGTTTGAATGCGCGATTCAGCAAAGCTCCCAAATCATAAAAAAAAAATATATGTTAAATTTACACTCTTTCAAGGAACTATATGAAGCTCTACCATTTGCACATAGTTGTACACATGTTGATTCTTAATGTGTACATAATTATACACATGTAGATTGTTAATATGTACATAGTTGTACACTTGTTGATTATTAGTGTGTACATAATTGTGGACCTGTTGATTGTTAATGTGTACATAGTTGTACACATCCAGATTATTAGTGGTGCAAAATTGTATTATATCTTAATGCACATTTGACATCAATATTTTTTGGTTTTATGTATTTAATCTAGGGACTCATAAGCTCAAAATGGTAGAGCGTCCAAGCCTATCACAAGGTTTGCGAACGTCAATGGTTCAAATCCATATGAGTTTCCATGTTATGTTTATTCAATATGGGTAGGTGTGTACATACTGGTGTACCAATGTAATTTCCATGACATAGATTTGTTTGTAGGTGAATATAGTTGATTTGTTCCATGTTTTATAGGGGTGTACATATTGGTGCACCAGTGTATTTTCCATGAAAAATAGGTTTCTGTGCGGGTATGAATGATCGAGTTAATGCATTTTTTAGGTGTATACATATCGGTGCATGATGTAGTTTTGAAAGTGGTAAATAAGGTGATCGTTTCTCGAACTTGTAAAGGTAATGATCTTAGAAAATAATGATTTATATTAACTCTAGAAAATTCCAGGAGTATGAAAAAGACTAAATAACCTAAAGATGATTTTCGAATAATTTTAAAAGGACCAGGAATCAGGTAATTCTAACAACCTATGTGATTAATCAGATAATTCTTTTTAAATTAATTGAAGCGCAAGTAATTGCCAAAATTGGTTTCGTTATGCTAACAAACAGAGGTAAATCACAAGCATGGACTATCAAAATTAATTAACCAAGCATAATCCATCAAGCAAAAGCACAACTGTTGAAAGAAAACCGTTTTCACTATTTAAAACTATGCAATTCTAATAACAAAAGAATTATAAATAATTATTAGAAAATAATTAAATCACATAAAATTGAGAAAAGTACCTTATCCCTCATCCCAGTAAATATACTTAGCTCATGGTGGAGAAAACTTGCTCAAAAGACCTTTTCATTGCTCAAAAAGTTGATTACAAGGTTAAAGAATAGTGCAACAGCTGAACAGATACGTTTATAAGTGTTGAAGAACAGGGTTCAGCCGTTACAGAAGTGTTTCTAAGCAATAAATGGTTGAAGGAATAGGCAACATGAGCAGTTTGAATCAGCAACAGATATAAATGTTGCTGAGTCGTCTTCTCCGATGGTGGCTGATGAAGAACACGCCGGCCGGACCAGCAGCAGGTGACCGGCGGCGACCGGAAGCGGCCGGAATTGCTCTGATTTCTTCTCTAGGTTTTCGTTATCGATTTTCTTGGCTTCTCTTGGTTTATATAGGTAGTAGAAACCCTAGAGAGAGTTCTAAACCTAATAGAACTCTCTAAAACAACCCACAAATCTCAATCCGAATCGAAACACAATTCCGGCCAAATACATGATTTCCGAGCTGATTTCATGGGATTTTTTGGCTGTTTAAGACTTGCGTGAGATGACTATCAATGTTGGAACAATCTAGAAGCAAAATATCTTACGAATCACTTGAGATTATCACGACCAGTTCAAACAGTTGAACCCCGATGAGTCAACTCGGTGACTCGGCCCGATCCAGCTGCTGGGTTGACTCGCCTGGTTGACCCGCTGACGATCCAGCTCAGCCCGATCCAAGGGTGTCCCAATCCAAAGTGTGGGTGCCTTGATCCATTTTCCCGGGTGCCTTGAACACTTTTTGAGCCAATTTTTCCACAAATCTTTATTCTTCTAATGTACCTACAAAAGCATAAAAACACGTAATAGACACAAAATCGAATACTAACTCACTAGAAATTAAGGTGCAATTTAGACACTAAAATGTGTCTATCAGTGCACATGAGTAATTCCATAAAAAAGTAGGTTTGTATGTAGTTATGAATGATCGGTTTTATGTATGTTTTGTCGGGGGTGTATATATTAGTGCACTAGTGTAATTCCCATGAAAAAATAGGTTTGTGTGTGGTTATGAATGATCTGTATTATGCATGTTTTGCAGGGGTATACATATTGGTGCACCAGAGTATTTTTCATGAAAAATAGGTCTGTGTATGAGTATGAATGATCGGTTTTATGTATGTTTTGCAGGGGTGTACATATTGGTGCACCAGTGTATTTTCCATTAAAAATAGGTCTGTGTGTGGGTATGAATGATCGATTTTATGCATGTTTTGCAGGGGTGTACATATTGGTGCACCAGTGCAATTCCTATGAAAAAGTGGGTTTGTGTGGTTATGAATGATCGTTTTTTATGCATGTTTTGCAGGTGTGTACGCATTGGTGCACCAGTGTAATTCCCATGAAAAAGTAGGTATGAGTGTGTGATTATGAATAATTGGTTTCATGCATGTTTTGCAGGGGTGTACAAAGTGGTGCACATGTTAAAACATAACTGCATAAGCTTATGAAAATTTTATGCATGTGCACTATTTGTACACATGAGATAACCATGAAGAGAAAATAAATTTTTTGAAAAATGAAAAATTATACAGTCATATGGGTACTCTTTTTGTAGATCTCGGAAATAGCTTTCCGAATATATAAAGTTTACGAATTTTGGATGAGCGGTTTAAAAGATAAATTATTTTTTAATTATTTAAAATTGCTGACATCTTCATGAGTCATTTTGGACTAAACTGTAAATGTTTAGGCTAAATTGTAAATCAGGAAGGTTATTTGTGTATTTTCCATCTTTCAAATAAATATTGGACTAAATTGTACCTAGTTGAATGGGTCAGGACTAAACTGTCTATTTGGATGGGATTTTGGACTAAACCGTTAATTTCAATTGATACAATTTTTTAGTTGGAAGTATTCGAGCGCCAATTTATTTTTAGGAGGCTCTCAGCCCCTGGACGGATTTGATACCTTCTTCTAAAGGTATTTCAACTGATAGTACTATTGTTTACTCCCTCCGTCCCCTGGACTAAACTGTTAGAGTTTCGCATGTCTAACGGGACAATCAAAATCCAAAACTCCACATTTATATAAGGAATAGAGGGAGTAGTTGGAAATATTTTAGCGATAACTTTTTTTAAGAGGCTTTCTGTTCCTAGCCGAATTTGATACCGACTTCTAAAGGTGCTTCAACTGATACTATTTTTTAGATGGAAATATTTTAGTGTCAATTTTTTTGGGAAGCTTTCTGCCCCTGGCCGGTTTTGATACCAACTTCCATTACTCAAATTACCGATTTGTTTCCGCTTAAATTTAAGTTCTAGGATTCTAGCTCGGTCCCTAGACTCCCTACCTCTGTGGATGCTCAAAATTGTCGAGACCTTGGCATGTTACCATTTGAATATCGCCATTGACCTGACATTTCTATTCTTTTTCACATTATATGTGGATCGACAATGGAGTCCTAGTTTGCAAGAAAAGTGCTTTACTTTTTCCAACAAACAAACTAATACCATTATTGTATTGAGGTAGTTTAATAGGAAGATCCGATCATAAAAAAGAGACAAATTTTCTTATCTATTATTAAAAGAAGCCTATATAGAGATTCCCACATCAATAGAGGGGCTCTAATAATAAGACGAAATAGGGACATTATGAAGTAAAACTCAAAAACCCTTATCCATAATATTTCCACAATGTCTAAACCACCCCTGATTAGTTAATCTTAATTACACTAACTAATTAAAAAATTAAGCTAATCATGATTAATTAAACATAATCTTTTACTTAATCAAATGATTTGAAGAAAAAAAATTCTTTTGAATTTGTGTTTGGTGGGAAGAAAAACTAGATGAAATTTAAGATTTTTTTTTTTTTAAACCCTAGATTTTGATTCAATAAACCATAGTAGCATTGAGTATACCTCTAACTTATATTGTTGATCTTTTTATGGCTCAAATTTGATGAAATCACGATTTGAAAGATTGATTTTTTGTTGTTCAGAGAAACTTACGGTTGGGTTTCATGTCGAACCCAACCGTAACACCAAGAACACCCCAGATATACGGTTGGGTTTTCAACCAGAACCAACCGTAAGTAGAAGAAAAATGATGAACACCATTTTTTCCCATAGATAAGGTTGGGTTTTAAGGCAAAACCCAACCGTAACACATCCTTTTGAGCATTGATTTTTTTGGTTAAATTTGAGTTTTAAAATCAAAATTTTGAAATAATTCAATCATTTTAACTAGATTGAAGGTAAATTGGGTCATTCAAACAAAGAAAAACCGAAAAACACACAAATTAGATAATCCAAATTTGTGTTATCCAGTAGAATTTACGGTTGGGTTTTGGCTTATAACCCAACCGTAACATATTCTGTTAATTTTTGTTACAATTTCAACACAGAATTACGGTTGGGTTTTGCCTGAAAACCCAACCGTAAACAAGCTGTGGTGTTTGTACAAATTATCTTACGGTTGGGTTTAGTAATCGGAACCAACCGTAAGACTTTCACTAAGCATTTCAGCATGATTTACGGTTGAGTTTGAGTCCAAACCCAACCGTAAATTCTCCTGTTAACTTTTTTTTTTTTTGATTTTCAATATACTCCAAATTGGGTTTAAAACACACCTTTTTAACTTATTCATTCTATTGTAATAGATTTAAAGTAGTACATTAAAGAAAAAAACAAAAGAAACAAAATACAATAGATCATTGGATGATTACACTTAAACACTTAAAGATAATGGCGATAATCAAACACCCGACTTGTTTCCATAATATGATATCAATATGTATGCTTGAACTCCTCCCCATGTTTGATTCTATATTGCTCCATAGCCAACACATGCTGGAAAAAACAAATCAATTATAAGTTTGAATTTTTGAAATCTCTTTTTAATGAACGATTTATTAATCGACAAACTTACTCTTTCCACACCGTTCTCGTCGGGATGTGCTTCGAATCTCATTTGCATTTCCAGTTTTAAGTTGTTCATTTGTCGATACAACGCCTCAAACCGTCTCTTGATGGCTCTCCACGTCCTATGATTTTCATTCCCCTCTAATGCCGCAAACATTCGAAACACACGCTTCCACCAAGGATCAGTATCTTGATCCTCATGCCAATCTTCTTGTGAAACAACATTGTTATTGTTGTTATAGAAGGCTCTATCGTAAGCATGCTCTACCATCGTATGCCACGCTCGAACAATTGCAACATCTCTATCATTCGTGTATGTAGTTACCATTTTTAGTGGTTGAAAGGGTATGGTGAGAATGAGTTGGAAAGTCTAGAATTATAATGAGAATGAAAGGGATAGAGAATAATGAGAAAGTGACAAGGAAAGGTTTCCTTTTATAGGAAAAAAATACCCAACGGCTAGATTTTTCAAATAAAAAATCCGTTGGAATTGTCTACTTTAAGGAGACACAAATTCTGACAGTTTTGAGAATCCAGTAGAAGTTACGGTTGGGTTCCAAAACCCAACCGTAAGTTGTAGTGTTAGTTTTAGTACATATTTCATCATATAGTTACGGTTGGGTTTTGCCTTGAAACCCAACCGTAATCTAGTTGTGGTGTTTGTACAATTTATTTTACGGTTGGGTTTAGTAATCGAACCCAACCGTAAAATTGAGTTTTTTAGTAGGAATTGTAGTTACGGTTGGGTTGAGTCATCGAACCCAACCGTAAATTGTAGTGTTAGTTTTAGTGCATGTTTCATCATATAGTTACGGTTGGGTTTTGCCTTGAAACCCAACCGTAAGCTAGTTGTGGTGTTTGTACAATTTATTTTACAGTTGGGTTTAGTAATCGAACCCAACCGTAAATTTGAGTTTTTTTTGTAGGAAACCCAACCGTAAGTTGTAGTGTTAGTTTTAGTGCATATTTCATCATATAGTTAAGGTTGGATTTTGCCTTGAAACCCAACCGTAAGCTAGTTGTGGTGTTTATACAATTAATTTTACGGTTGGGTTTAGTAATCGAACCCAACCGTAAATTTGATTTTTTTAGTAGGAATTGTAGTTACGGATGGGTTGAGTCATCGAAGCCAACCGTAAGAAGGAGTTTTTAAGACAAAACTAGTTATGTTTGGCTTATCAAATACCAGAGTTGATAAAAACCTTATTTTTAACATTAAAGGAAGAACTAAAGGAAACGAAATACAGTAGATCATTAGATGATTACACTTAAACACTTAATCATAACGGCGAAACTCAAGATAGAAACTTTGTTCCAAGATACGATAGCAATCCTTATGCGTAAACTCCTTCCCATATTTGATTTTATACTGCGCCCTAGCCATGACATGCTGAAAAAAATAAATCAATTATAAGTTTGATTATTTTAAAACTCTTTTTAACAAACGATTTATTAATTGACACACTTACTCTTTCCACATTGAGTTCGTCGGGAAATGCTTCAACTCTCATTTTCATTTCCAGTTTTAAGTTTTCCATTTGTTCATACAACGCCTCAAAGCGTCTCTTGATGGTTCTCCACGTCCTCCGATATCCATTCCCCTTTAATGCCACAAACATTTCAAACACACGCTCCCACCTAGAATCGTCCTCATGTGCGTCCATCCAATTTTCATCTCTAACAACGTTGTTATTGTTGTTATAGAAGGCTCTCTCGTAAGCGTGCTCTATCATCGTAAGCCACCCTCGAACAATTACAACATCTTCATCATTCGTGTATCGAACCATTTTTAATGGTTGAAAGGGTATGGTGAGAATGAGTTGGAAAGTCTAGAATTATAATGAGAATGAAAGGGATAGAGAATAATGAGAAAGTGACAAGGAAATATGGTATTTTATAGGGAAAAAATACCCAACTGCTAGATTTTCAAATAAAAAAACCGTTATTGTCTATTTCTGTCACTAATCAGGGATTATTTACGGTTGGGTTATCCAGAATACTCAACCGTAAAATCCAAATTAAGTTTACAATTTCAACTTGCACTTACGGTTGGGTTTTGCCATAAAAACCCAACCGTAATCAATCCCTTGGAGCATTGATTTTAAAGGTCAAATTTGGGTTTCCAAATTAAAATTTTGAACTTATTCAATCATTTTAACTAGATTGAAGATAAATTCGGTCATTCAAACAAAGAAAAACCGAAAAACCGAAAAACACACAAACGAGAGAATCCAATTTTAAGTTATCTAGTAGAATTTACGGTTGGGTTTTGGCTTGAACCCAACCGTAAATTCTAGTCATAGTTTTAGTGCATACACTTTTACGGTTGGGTTTTGTAATGAAACCCAACCGTAACAAATATGTGGTTTTAGTGCAAATTATATTACGGTTGGGTTTTGGCTTAGAACCCAACCGTAAATTCTAGTGTTAGTTTTAGTGCATACGCTTTTACGGTTGGGTTTTGTAATGAAATCCAACCGTGACAAATATGTGGTTTAAGTGCAAATTATATTACGGTTGAGTTTAATAATCGGACCCAACCGTAAATATTAGTTTTTTTAGTGGAACTGTAGTTACGGTTGGGTTGAGTCATCGAACCCAACCGTAAATGATCATCTTCATATCCTATATTCTTCATTTTTATGCATAAATCAGTCTTGTATTTGTTTTTTGTTGGTGGGAAAAGTTGAAGAAAGATAAGAGAGTTTTAACCAAAAATTTTGAAAAACCCAAAATGAGTGATTCTAGTGGCAAATTTGTGGAGGGTGAATCCTTGTATGATTGCCAAACTAAATTCTACATACCCATTGAGGGAGACCCAACTATGTATGATTATTTGGATGGTATGGAGGTTTTAAGTGAAAGTTGTGATGCTGAAACTAAACCAAATGGAGAAAGTAGTCGTCAAAGTGAAGATTCAACTGCCGAGAGTAGTCAGGTGTACCTCTAACTTAAACTCTTTGTCATTTTCTGCTGATATTTGATGAAATGAGGTACATAATAGTGAGTTTTTTTTGTGACTCCTCCATGTTTACGGTTGGGTTATCTTGAGAAACCCAACCGTAACTGTACATTTGATGGATGAAAAGTACACTTTCACAGTTTTACGGTTGGGTGTTTACCACAAACCCAACCGTAACTAATTACATGCATGGGTATTTATTGCACTTGTTACGGTTGGGTTTGACTCTTTAACCCAACTGTAAAATTATTTGACATTTTTTTGTTGTATTACGGTTGGGTCCGTCGCTTCTACGGTTGGGTCTGACGCTTCTAACCCAACCGTAAACTTATTGGTTTTAGTGTTTTGTTGGGTAATGCCTTGATCTTTTTTGTTCAGCTCGCGGTTGTACCTCAACCAATGTATGATCCACCTCCTCCAAATGATATTGAAACTAGAGATACTACGGATCACTATTTGAACGACCTGGTAGGTTATAGATAAGTTGTAATCCCTTTCGACAATATAGCTACTGTCATTTTTTTTCTCCTAACTTTCTGTTCTTGGACCATGTAGACATGGGATAAAAAAGATGATGCAAAGAAGTGGGCTACAGAACATGGGAAACTCATCATGTGTGTGATTGTTTGTAACAACCAACAAAAACACAACCGCTTTCAAATGGTTTGTGAGTGTAGTGGACAAGACATGCGAAGAAGGGTACTGAGTATGTACCAAAGACGAAGATCAAGCGAAAAACTTTCACTAAGAAGAGGGATGTCCTTTCAAGCTTCAATTTCGTACCAACAACGAGAATAAGTGGTTCTTGTCTACAGTTGTATGCGGTCGTCACAACCACCTACCACCAGATACTTTGTTAACGCATCCTTCTACGGCACGGCTTACCGAGGAAGAAAAGCTCATCGTAGACGATATGCCGGATAAGCGTTGGAAACCCAGTGATATACTCGGGAACTTGAAGAAAATAAACTCAAATAATATGTCTACGTTGGAGACAATTTACAACGCCAAAGCCAAGTTGAAGCGTGAGAAATGGGAAGAAAGGGACCCGATCCAACAATTTTTGTACTAGGGGTAGACGAAAAACTACACCATGTTTCACGAAGAAGATGAGAATAAAGAAATTAAGCATATTATATTGGCTCATCCCGAGTTTATAAAGTTAGCACGATGCTCCCATCAAGTGATTATGATGGATTGCACGTACAAAACTAACAAGTATGAGCTCCCGGTTTTGAATGTTGTAGGCCAAACTTCTACCAAGTCCCCGTTTAGTGTTGCCTTTTGCTTCTTGAGAAACGAGCTCGAAGAAAGCTATGTGTGGGCATTTGAACAAATTAAATTATTCTACGTTGAAGGATATACCCCTAAGGTAATTATCACCGACAAAGAACAAGGCTTGATGAATGCCATTGCAAGGGTATTCCCAGATGCTCACCATCTTCTTTGCACGTTCCACTTGTGGAACAATATTCAAACCAAGTGCAAAACGATTATTCGGCCAACAAAGAAAAGCGAGATGGACAGAATTAAGAAATTCCTGGTTTCAGAACAAGAAACGGCCAAAGAAAAATTCGAGGAGGACGACAAGTTGGCGGAACTAAAATGAGCTCGTTTCCAAACTGAATGGGACGCTTTGACATGGTCTATCACCAAGGAAGATTATGAAGAAAATGTTTGTATGTTATGCTTGCATTGGAGTAATTATCCAAAAGTTGTGAACTATTTGATGGACCATTGGTTGAATCCGCACAAAGAGAAGTTTGTAGCGGCGTTCACAAACCAATATAGGCACTTTGACAACCAAGCTACAAGTACCGTGGAGTCATCTCACAACAGAATGAAGAAGAAGCTTCATAATTTTGATGGTGGGTTTGTTACGGTCTTCGAAGCGATGCACGATTATTTTCTCCGTGACCTTGACAGAGTTAAGGAATCTTTTGAAAAAAGCCTTTCTAGAAAACACGTCAGCTATAAAGACGAACCATTGCTCCAAAGTATTTTTTATAAGGTGTCGCATTGTGCGATTGAGAAGATAATGTACGAAGTAAAGCACTATAGATTGGGCAACTTACACGGAGAAGAAGAGTGTGTTTGTCCTAACATGTCAAGTTTGGGACTTCCCTGCCGGCATATGATGCCCAAGTACGAAGAAGACGGTGTGATCCCAATTCAAGATATTGATCCGTTTTGGCAACAATTGTCTATCGATGAACCCATCTTCGAGCAAGATTTTGGTGCATCGTTTGCCGAAACCCACGTTGGAAAGGCTCTAGCCAAGAAATACGATACATTAAATAAGGCGCAAAGGAAAATTTGGTTGACGAAGTTGAGTTACTTCGTGTTTCCGTACACAAGGTACGTTGTCAAGGAACCAATTAGAGGGAAGAGAAAAGGTAGGCCTTCTACTAAATAATCGAGGGCCGTGGGACGCAAATATGCTAGGGAATTGCACGAAGAATCAAAGAAAAGAAACCCTTCTGCATTTGAGCATTTGCAACAGGAATATGAAGCAGAGGATGAGAAGAAGGATGATGCTCAACGAAAAAAAAGTCAAACGGAACAAGGGGGACAAAGTTTAGTAGATATTAAAGCAAAAGGTCTCGCGGTTCCCACTCAAGAAAGTTTAACAATTGAACTTGGGACTAAGGGAAAAGTTCCTGCACACCCAAACTCAAGAAGAGTAAGTATGAAGGAATTAGCAAGAAGAAAAAAAAGAGTTAGTATGAAAGAATTAGCAAGAAGAAAAGAAAAACTTAAAGGCAATACATTAGTGGTTGAAGAGCCACATACGATCCGGATTGCAAGAGGATTGATGCAATTTCCATCTAACTTTTCAAGAATTGAGAATGGCAAAATCGTCCGAACCGAGCACATTATTTTTGAAAATTATATGTCATCGTTTCCGGCTTTTTTTCGTCCATACATAAAGGCCACCGACGATGTTGCCGGTGATGGTAATTGTGGATACCATGTATTCATCGAACAAGTTGGACCATTTAGCGGAGCAGCAGGGTTGGGTATGGACGAAGTAACTTATGTAAGGCATAAGTCAGCGGTTGAACTACGCTCTTACCCGGATTTATATAATCCAATGATGTGTGCATATAGAGATGAAGAGTCGTTGTTAAACGAGGAGTTCATCGCTCTCTAAAGGCGTTTGATAGGCAACAAGAATTGCACTAGCGAGTATTGGATAAGCATACCAATATGTGGCCAAATCCTCGCCAACGCTTTCAATTGTGTCATCCATTATATCTCAAATGGAAATTGTTTTATATTTGCACCAACAAGATCAACATTTGTCGAACAATTGGCGAATAAAAGATGTGTGATTGGGCTGGTGCAGAACTGCCATTTTGTCGGTCTCAAGTTGAAAGAAGGAACTCCATTACCCCCGTTATAAGATGGATACGACGGTGACATCGCCAAGTGTTGGTGTCACCGGTTCGAGCAAAATTTCGAACTCTGGAAGGCATTAAAACCCTCCCCGACCTTTCAATTCATATCATTTATTTCTGACTCGGAGTCGGAATGATAATATAGTAATATTCACTAAATTTAATATTGGTAGTAACAATATCATATATGTTGGAGGAATCATAATATGAATATAGTTTTTTGGAAATGAAAATTTTGTAATATTATATGTGTCACTACAAAATTTACCCAGGTTTACGGTTGGGTTTTCAGTGAAAACCCAACCGTAAACCTTCCAGAATTTTTTTCCCAGTTTTACGGTTGGGTTTTGACTCCAAAACCAACCGTAAAACTGTCACACAAATTTTCACCCAGTTTTACGGTTGGGTTTGGACTCCAAACCCAACCGTAAAAATGATGTTAAAAATTTCATCCAGGTTTACGGTTGGGTTTGGACTCAAAACCCAACCGTAAATATTCTTGTTAACCTTTTTTTGGAATTTCATTTCCTCGAAATTGGGTTCAAAACACAAAATTTATGTAAACATCAAATTTTTGACCACATTACAACCCATGAAATCATTAAAGTAACCTGGGATACAATTGAAATTACCACTAACAAACCCAAATGGCATTACAAAAGAACTAATAAATAGGTTGCGAGTGAGCAAAAAGTCCTTTAGGATAAGATAATGAGGTAGATATAAAAAGGGCCATATTTTCCATCTCCTCCATTCCTGAAGAGATCTCTGTAACACCTCATCTTCGGTTTCACCCCTAAGTCGTAGTTGACCAATAATACGAACTAATGCCATAAATTCTTTTACGTATCGGTGTATAGTGTTATATCGACAAATCAACTTGACGTGATCACGGTTATAAGGGTTGCCGGTTTCAAAACAAAAGTTTTCATGGATTGTTTGCCAATAACTCGGAATCGTTATACCACTTTGCCTTCGTTCTTCTCCTCTTTTTGGAAAACATAATACATAGTTGCGGCAAATACATAAATCTTCATCCAAAGAAAAATCTGAATTTTTAATCCCAGGTTGACCCATATTCCATTATGTTAGAGTACTAGTTTTGTTGGAGATGATTGTTGTAAAATAAAGGTTTAATTTTTTAAAAAAATAGATGGGTTGGATATGTACTCAACTATTTCACTTATAAACCAGAAGTGTAAAGGCTCTATTTTGAAAAATGGGTCGTACAAGGTTTCAACGGCTCTATTTGGAAACCCAAAAAAACTTCAAAAACGACCCAAAACTTTCCTCAAATGGATTTTACGGTTGGGTATTGACTTAAAACCCAACCGTAAAATCCTTGGGAATTGATGTGTTAGTTTTAGTTATAATTTCATCATATATTTACGGTTGGGTTTTGGCTGGAAACCCAACCGTAAACCATCCTTTGTAGCTTTGAGTTTTAAGGTCAAATTTGGGTTTCAAAATCAAAAATTTGAACTTATTCAATCATTTTAACTAGATTGAAGGTAAATTGGGTCATTCAAATAAAGACAAAACGAAAAACACACAAATTAGATAATCCAATTTTAAGTTATCCAGTAGAACTTACGGTTGGGTTTTGGCTGAAAACCCAACCGTAAAACTGTAGTATGAAAATGTGACAGTTTTACGGTTGGGTTTTGGCTAGAGACCCAACCGTAACAATGTTGCATGAAAATGTGACAGTTTTACGGTTGGGTTTTGGCAAGAGACCCAACCGTAAAACTGTCACATTTTCAGGCAACATTTTTACGGTTGGGACTTCAGACAAAACCCAACTGTAAACCTTCAACATTTTTCATTTTGTCATATATTTACGGTTGGGTTTTGGATGGAAACCCAACCGTAAACCATCCTTTGTAGCTTTGAGTTTTAAGGTCAAATTTGGGTTTCAAAATCAAAAATTTCAACTTATTCAATCACTTTAACTAGATTGAAGGTAAATTGGGTCATTCAAACAAAGAAAAAACGAAAAACATACAAATTAGAGAATCCAATTTTAAGTTATCCAGTAAAATTTACGGTTGGGTTTTGGCTGAAAACCCAACCGTAAAACTGTAGTATGAAAATGTGACAGTTTTACGGTTGGGTTTTGGATGAAAACCCAACCGTAA
>JAJJMC010011034.1:5563351-5757384 GCA_023531435.1 Papaver californicum | reverse complement strand
GATTAGATCGAAAAGATAGGACATTCATGATTCATTTTCTTGCTTTTAAAAGATGATGGATTTGTAACTGTAGTTTTGATCAGATTTATGATCTGTAAATGGTTGAATTGTTAAAATGTCTATCAAACCATTGTTCTTAAAATGATTCTGTGTATCTGTTCATTAGTTAAAATCTTATGTTTATTGTATTATTCTTAAATCATTGGTTGTTAATGTCAATGGAAATATTGGCATAAACAACTTTCACTCATTAACGCAACTAAGGTCCCCAACAACTAATAACTCCTCTTTTTGATTTCATCACTATATTACAATGTAGTCAAATTCCTATCTGAATTTCACTTAAATACATATTTCTTTCACACTCGTTATACATTCTACAGAATAGTACTAGTACATATATTACGGGAGTACACAGAGTGTATTAGCAAATAGACATATCAATTACACGGTCGAATACGTGCATTGGCATAAACCACCCACTAGAGATAGTGTTTGGCTATATCTTCTTCTTCTTCCATCCTTTATTTTTTAACAACCAATTCTAGTTATAGAAATTTATTATATAAGTAAGAAATTTGGAATTGGTGGTTTATGTAAGTAGTAAGGCAAGGGCCACATGCGAAAGCGAGTAGGCATATAGGCACATATTGGGAAACTGTTATCTTTGAAGGGAGGGAGGATTTTGAGAGGGGTTGGGGCGGCTAATAGAAGTAAGGAGGAGGTTAAATAATAAAGGCTGGGGTACAATAATAAATATGGCCTTTTGATGATACATTGAGTCACCTTGATTTTTGGGATGAGAAAAAATAGAAAAAATATTGGTTTTTCTTCATTCATTAACGTCTCCTCTTCACCACACTGTTCTCTTGTTTTTTCATTGGCCATTCGTGTTTCCCATTCGCCACTTCTCAACCTTTCCAGCTTACATCTACCACCCTCTTTCCCTTATTTCTAATTTAATTAGTTAGTTGTTTATTAGTTAATTAACAATTAATCACATATTAATCTTTTAATTTTTTACGTTAATTTTCAAAGTTAATTTATAATTTTTAAACTCGAATATAAATGTAATCTTCTTTTTACTTTATGCATGTAATTTCAAATTGTCACCCTAAAAACCTCGTGCAATATTTACGTGGCCTTGATTATAAGATTCCAGTACTTTTCATCCATTAATATTTAACTTTTTCTAATTAAAAACCCAAGATTCTCGATTTGAAGTTTTCGAATTATATGTTACTAATGTGTGACTAGGTCTAGATTAAATAATTGAATTCCTACTATTATGGATTTTTTTGTCTTAGCTAATTAAATCATTGCATTTTGCAACTTAAGACCCTACTTTTGACTATACGTTTCCCCATAATGAAAAATAAATAATTGCTAAAGAATCAAAATTATAAACAAATATCTAAATCATTTACAGTCGTATTTTAGTATAAATTGATGCCCAATTAATAACAACTGTATCCTCTAAACAAATGAACATATACAACAAAGTTATAGAGATTCGTACTACTCCTTTAAAATTCAAAGCCTAATATTATTGCTGCATAGAACAGTGTCAGATCCGTGTTTGAATGATGTGCGTACCCGATTGGAATAATAATAATTTTGCAGAATCCAATGGACAAGAATGTTCATTTTCCGCATAGAACATCAAGTTAGATTTTGCCACATATTGATTTACCGAGTCCCAATCTAATGGATAAGAATGTTAGTTTTCCGCATACAACATAGATTTTGTTACAATTCAATTCAATTGAATTCAAATCTGTTTTGTTTTCTAACAAAACTAATTTGGCCTATTGAAGTGGATTTGATCCGTTGGAACTCTGGTTTGGCTGAATTGGCTGAAATGATTGTAATGGTAGGAGTGATGTAGTCAAGAATTAGGGGAGACATTTTAATTTTGATGATGGTATTGTAATCTTATCAAATTATGTAATGATTCAGATTTTTTTAAATCGGCTATATTAATATAATTGGGGCTTTTCGAAAAAAAGATCCAACTCAAATAATGGAGTTAAGGATTCTGATCCATAGCTTGTGAGATGAGTGTTGTTCCATCAGACACTCTATCTTCAAGACAGCATTGCAACTTCGCAAGTCTGTGAGGTTCCCCGGCTTTTCGTCAATAATATAATCTTTCGTCTCCCCTCAGAAAAAATGAAAGATGCGACTTAGAACGTAGAGAGCATCATCTCATTCTAGATTTACATGTGTCAGCGAATCATTGTTGAAATAGTAATGTGTCTATAATTGACTTACCTATTGGCCAAGAGCTTATTTTGAACTTCCATAATTCACCTGACAGTATGTTTCTAGTTTGTTTTTTTTCTTTCTTTTCTTTTTCTTTCTATAGGTGGTTCAAATCTTTTATACTCTTTTTCTTTTTTAATTAATAAGTTTTTTCTTTACAAATCAAAAAAGAAAAAAAAATGTTAACGATAGTTTACATTTAGTTACAACTTACATGAAAAACGAGCAAAAAAATTTACTAGTTCCAGTTGTGACGAAGTTTTGCTAATCACAATACAAGACTAAAATGATTATATCGATTTGTCGAACAAAGAAAAGCGACGAAGATACTTACTCAAAAAGATACTATTAGACAACCATATTTTGATGGGCCCATATGGACTTTTTGAAAAATCTACTACTCATAAACCACAGTTGGCAATGGCACAAGGTATATGGTCGTGATGAAGCTAGCTATATTTTTGATGTTAAAACAGGAAAAAATTTAGAAACTGCCAATGAAAACTTTGGGTGGTGCATCTTTTTTCTGTTATATAAGTCTAGACTTTGTATATTCATTTATGTGGCTATTGTACACAGTTACAATCACAGACCATAGTTTGCATGGACTGTAACCACGGCTTCCTCATGCTTTCGAAGTCGGCTGGCTCGTCTATTAAAATTGTGACATCACTCGATTAGATTAATTTGTCCCACCTTTAGAGCCATCTCTATCACAAGAGCATGGCACAAGCACAACCCTTTTCGAATGCATCCATAACACCTTATATAAAGCCCCAACCATGCTACTCATTTTTCTTGCAACTATCAAATGCTTGCAAAAGCAAATCGAAAAAAGAGAAAACATAGATATAGAAGTAGAAAGAGAGTAAGTGAAACGAGAGCGTAAGAGAGCATTCAAAGACAGATTTTTCTTTCTTCTTTCTTTTGATTAGTCTCTAATGGCGGCTTCTGTTGAAAATCGACAGTACAACAGTCGACTCGAATCAGGTTTAGCAGTTCGTGGATTTAAAACCAATTCCACTCGTCGATCTGATTCTCCTATCCGTGGCTGCAATTTTCCTATGTCGACTACCGAGCGTCTTTCTACACAAACAAAAACGGTGGTTGAAGATTTATCTAGCGATGACGACGAGGATCAAAACGAGCAGTGGAAAGATTTCGGCAAAATAAACAATGAAATAGAGCCTTCTGTTTTTGACTCGAAAGATGAAGGAACCGCTGATAATTGGATTGAACGCAATCCTTCCATGATTCGGTTAACAGGGAAGCACCCATTCAATTCAGAAGCTCCGTTAACCCGACTTATGCATCACGGGTTTATTACACCTGTTCCTCTTCATTATGTTCGTAATCACGGAGCTGTTCCAAAACTTAAATGGGAGGACTGGACAGTTGAGATTTGTGGATTAGTAAAGCGTCCATTACGTATCACTATGGATCAGCTCATTAATGATTTCGCAAGCCGTGAGTTTCCAGCTACACTTGTTTGTGCAGGTAACAGACGTAAAGAACAGAATATGGTAAAGCAAACAATTGGGTTTAACTGGGGAGGTGCAGGAGTATCGACTTCAGTGTGGCGTGGTGCACGTTTATGTGACGTACTAAAGCGTTGTGGTATCATGAGCCGTAAGAAAGGTGCTCTTAATGTTTGTTTCGAAGGAGCCGAAGATTTACCCGGTGGCGGTGGATCTAAATATGGAACTAGTATAAAGAAAGAATTTGCAATGGATCCAGCTCGTGATATCATTTTAGCTTACATGCAGAATGGTGAACATTTATCTCCTGACCATGGATTTCCAGTCCGAATGATAATTCCAGGTTTCATCGGAGGAAGAATGGTGAAGTGGTTAAAGAGAATTATTGTTACCACTCCAGAATCACAAAACCATTATCATTTTATGGATAATCGAGTTCTTCCTTCTCATGTCGACGCTGAATTGGCTAATTCTGAAGGTATAGCAAGACTCCCCCAATTATTTTTACAATCTGTTTCATGCCAGATGATACTTTACTTCAATAGTAAATAAAAATATAACAAAATTAGAAAAGATATATATTATCTGTCTGTTTTTCCTAAAAAATCTTATCGCCAGATTCTAAATCTTGCCAGTGTTTTTCTTGTATACAGCATGGTGGTATAAGCCAGAGTACATCATCAATGAGTTGAACATAAACTCGGTGATTACAACTCCTTGTCATGAAGAGATTCTTCCTATTAATGCTGCAACAACACAAAGAGCTTACACGTTAAGAGGCTACGCATATTCCGGTAAGTGTTTTATCTTCATACGGAATCTTCTCCTGTTGGAATCTTTAGTACTTCTCATTGAGAGAATATACGATACTACACTATCAAGGTTTATGCACTTGTTACTTTTGACCCTACTTCTCTTCCCTCTTTTATTTTATTCTAAACCATCAAATTTGCCGGTTTTTTCTTTTCCTTTAGCTTGTTTCAGGGGAAAGTAAATACTCAATTAAAAGACTGGTAAAATTAGGTTGGAATTCAACCATGATAAGGGACAACATACCACGTCAAGCTAGTCGTTGATGACAGCTGAAATCCAAAATTCGTTATGCACATTCAAGATTATTGATTTTTTTTTTAAAAATCCCCACTGGACCAATTATTTTTAACTTGATTAAAAATTCAGAAATTTCGTATTCATGGTTTCATACTAAATACTCGAGCATGAAATATGCTTTTGTAAACCATGTGAAAAGGAAAAGATGCTTTGGTTTTTTGTTGTGAGATTAGATCCAATAACATGGGATTTTTGGGACCTACTAATTTAATATTTAGCTTCATAGTCGTGCTTTAGTGTAGGGTTTATGACTTTAATTCAGCGGTTTAAAATAGCACGACTTTTTTTTAATCATATTTTTGTTCAACTAAATTGAAATGTTTAATGTCTGCCACTAGTATGTTGCTTGCGTATTCAGTGTTTGATCTTAATACGACTTTAGACAGACAAAATGCACGTGTCCACCCTACTAAGAATACATTTTTTTTCAGCTGTCGTTGAATTTCTAAGCGATTGCAAGTAAAGGTCATTGTTGAGTCAAAGATCAACTTATAGCAATTGCCGAAGCAAATTGATAACATAAATAGTGCAACATAATATCACATTAAAATTTATTTTGAGACATTTTGTCGTGGTTGGAACGTGCTAGACAGACTGGAACTGGACCATCTGACCTTTAACGAATCCTAGAAATATATTTTTTCATGGAATTTATTTTCTTATGATAAAGATGAGTTTTGCACTGAAATCAAGTCTTTTTCATGAATTTTTTTTCTGTCTCTATTACCGGAAACTTGGAAGTCGTGATACCTCCGCCAACTCCAAGGGCCAAGGATAGTTAGTGTCCCCCAGTATTAACTGCCTGGTTTTGTCCATTGTGGACCTGTGGTGTGGTCACTACAATATATTCTATTGATTTGGTCTCAAAACTAAAATTCTATTGCTGTTAATTTTGCAATTGGCTTGCTAGAGTCTCGAACAGATAATCTGACCTCTATCAGTTACCGATACAGTCTAGGACGACCAAAAAAAAACAACACTAAATGCGTAAAGCTAGGGTAATCGTACATGCTAAGAACAGAACCACACAACGAATTTAATGATTGTTCAGAGATTTTGATTATGAATTTTGGAACTTTCTGGAACTAATTTGACGGGTTCTTTCTTCTGGTGATTTAGGCGGCGGTAAGAAGGTAACTCGTGTCGAAGTGACAATGGATGGCGGAGAGTCATGGTTAGTATGTACTTTGGATCATCCAGAGAAACCAAACAAGTATGGCAAATATTGGTGCTGGTGTTTTTGGTCACTAGGAGTTGAAGTTCTCGACTTGCTTGGTGCTAAAGAGATTGCGGTCAGAGCTTGGGATGAAACTCTAAACACTCAACCTGAAAAGCTCATCTGGAATGTCATGGTAAGCATACGCAATCAAATAAATTAGTGTCTAGATCATCAAATATTTTCTATTTTTGCACGGCATTTACACGAGTATGATTTTCATTGAATATTAACGCAACTTAAGTAAGTAAATGGAATGAAGCAGAGTGTAATTTTATTTGATAAGATTCTTTTTGATTACCAAAAATTATCTGGTTATAACTCTCATTTATAATGTTACATTATTTGCAGGGTATGATGAACAATTGTTGGTTCAAAGTCAAAACAAATGTGTGCAAACCACACAAAGGAGAAATCGGTCTAGTATTCGAGCATCCGACTCAAGCTGGAAACCAACCAGGTGGATGGATGGTTAGACAAAAACATCTTGAAAACTCGGAAGGTCCACATACCCTCAAAAAGAGTTTGTCCACTCCTTTCATGAACACCACGTCAAAAATGTATTCAATTTCTGAGGTGAAAAAACATAACTCGCCTGACTCGGCTTGGATCATTGTTCACGGACATGTTTATGACTGTACCCGGTTCTTGAAAGACCATCCAGGTGGCTCCGATAGTATTCTCATTAATGCAGGTACCGATTGTACCGAAGAATTTGATGCAATTCACTCTGGCAAAGCCAAGAATTTACTTGAAGATTTCAGAACCGGTGAACTCATTGCAACTGGTTACACTTCTGACTCATCATCTTCACCAAACAACTCAGTTCATGGTTCGGGAAGCTTGAGTCACCTTGCTCCTATCAAAGAAATCGGCATTGCGAAACCCGTAGCTCTAGTTGGCCGAGATAAAATACAATGCAAACTTATAGCCAAAACCTCAATTTCCCATGATGTTCGTGTCTTCAGGTTTGCATTACCTTCAGCTGATCAAGTCCTTGGGTTGCCAGTTGGGAAGCACATATTTGTATGTGCCCACGTTAATGATAAGTTATGTATGCGTGCTTACACTCCATCGAGTACAGTTGATGAAGTTGGTTACTTTGAGCTGGTCATTAAAGTCTACTTTGGCGGAGTTCACCCCAAATTCCCTAATGGAGGTATTATGTCTCAGCACTTGGATTCTCTTCCTCTTGGTGGAACTATTGATGTTAAGGGTCCTTTAGGACACATTGAATACACGGGTCGTGGTAATTTCACCGTTCATGGCAAACACAAGTTTGCCAAACGACTCGCAATGCTTGCTGGTGGCACAGGAATTACACCAATATATCAAATTGTACAAGCAATTTTGAAAGACCCAGAAGATGAAACAGAGATGTACATCGTATTCGCAAATAGGACTGAAGATGACATCTTGTTGATGGATGAACTTGATTCTTGGGCAGAGAAGCACGAGAGGTTGAAAGTTTGGTACGTTGTTGGTGAAACATTGAGGGAGGGATGGAAGTACAGTGTGGGGTTCATAACCGAAGAGGTTCTGCGGGAACATATCCCTCCGGCATCGGATGATACATTGGCATTGGCTTGCGGACCACCACCTATGATACAATTTGCAGTGACTCCAAATTTGGAGAAGATGAATTATGATGTGAGGAATTCGTTGTTGGTGTTCTGATCAAGTACTTGAAAGTTGAAACTAAAAAAAAAACACATGATCAATTTAAGAAAAAAGATAAGGGGAGGACAAATTATAAGGAAGTTCTCATTAGTTATTGTATATAATTAGTGTTGAAGGATGTAATGGTTTAGTTTGTTCTTAAGAGTAAGGGGATTGTTAAATGTTAGTCTGTTTAAATTTTATATAGAATTGAAAACAAAATGTGGAAAATGAAACTTTCTTTCCTCAATATTAATGATCATTATATATTTTACTCCCTCCATATTCATTAAGCAATGCATAGTTACTAGAGTAATTTAAGAGACTTGTAATTTAAACCTATATAGAGTGAAGTAGAGGGAATACTGAAGTGGCTTTGTTGTGAAGTAGGCAAAGGCTTACTTGTCGCTCTAATAATATGCCAACTGCCAAGGGATGCCCTTGTGTCCTTATTGCCTGGCTATTAGCTTTTTACATATGACATTAAGATTTTATGTGGGCAAACACATACCAATTGCATTCAATGATATTGAACATCTGCAGACTGTAGTTGTCAAAAAGGCAGTACAACTCTTTTATCTAATAGAAAGAACGGTATCATGAATCATGATGGTCAATAAGCGTGGAACTTGCAAGCAAGAAAAAACTTTTTGAAATCACATAATGCTACCTAGTACCAACAATGCATGTCTTCAAGCATGGGAGGGAGGTATAAAATTACTTTTTCCGGCTTAGGCACTTCTCTCAACCATTCATAGATTTAGCAGGAAATTTGTCCGTAGGATGTTAATACACGTAATCTAAATTTGAATCTTTATGCACCCAATTTTTAGACTAGCTCTCCGGAGAATTTTTTTCTTTTTTGCCAGTTTAGCGCATCAAGTTTAAATTCTCCAATTGCTCCGTAGTTTAGCCGGTCTGGATTTATCACTGTGTTTTCCTTGGTCGTGCATTCTTTTTCTTTTTTTAGATCGATTAAGAAGAATGCATCATATATAAATTTCTATTTGTTGTATTTTCTAGCACCTTATCTTTGTTAGGTAATTTCATAGAAAATTTTGTTGACTTGTTAACTCCTAGTGACATGTAGTAACAATCAAGAGACAATAAAGCCTCACGCAAAGAATAATCGGCCTTATGGTCTCTACGGACTTTAAAGTAAAAACTAGGTTGTCACATTCATGTGGGTTCTACACTACCTGGCCAAAAAAATGTATTGGTTCCCATGCCAGTGCTGCATAACCCTGATAATATCTTTGTTTTCCGAAAGGGACCCTAGCTAAAAAAAATATCTTTTGATTAACAAATTTATTACTACAGTTTAAAGCGCACCGTTAAATTGAGGTATGCGCAGCGCAATATTATAAAGAAAACCTCTCAATCAATGGAAGCTGGAATACATCCGTTCACCAAATAACTAAAAAGCAAAAACAATTCGAAATTTATAGTTTATATTGATGGAGTTTCATAATCATAATAAAGTGATGTGCAATTTGCCCATTAGAAAATAAAAGAAAGTGTCATAATGAAATGCTGTGCTTGACGAAAAGATCTTAATTTTGTCCCATTTTGAGCCTGTCCAATGCATTGACCAGATTAAATTTCTTAATGATATTAGTACAACAAAAGGTGATCTTCCACAGTTGGAGATCACAAATGCTCAATGGCATCACTGGTTACTTCATGTTGGAATCGAACTTACAGGTTTACATAGTCCATAGACTTAGCCCCACCAAAGCATATAAACCTTTTCAGGTTCATAATGTATCTTTTGTTAGAAATACTTTTTAATTCTCACCACCTAAAATCCTCTGTCGTTGCGAAGAACATTCACCTTAAGCAATCTTTATATTGTAAGCCGGTACCTTCTTAATCGAGGATATATAATAAAATAAAATATCGTTATAATTAAAAGGAGAATTAAAAACAGAAAGAAAATAAAGAAGATTTGTTATTTGTGGTGTCTTATTACAAAGGAAATGTTCTTTATTTATAGGGAAAAAAAGATGAGCATTTAAGAGCATGAACCCATTACTACTCGTTACTACTGGTGGTTGTGGTTACAAAGTAGCAAAAGGGATGAAGAGGAGATGAAAAGATGAAGGGTGTAAGTATGGTGTAAAAATCCACCAAATACTTATTTCATAACACTCCTCCTTGGATGACACCATACTACTTAATATTGTCTCGTTAAAACCTTGCTAGGAAAACCCGATGGGAAAAACCTAGGCGAAGGGAAAAAAAGTACAAAACATACAAAGTAGTTTTGGACACGCATATGCTGCTTCGTTAAAACCTTGACAAGAAAAACCCAGTGGGACAAAACCTTGACGAAGGAAAAAGAGTACAACGCGATAAGTCCGATAAAATTCACCTATGATGATGGTGTTCCCCCTGATGAGTACTTCAGTAAATTCTTGGCTTACAAATCGATGCAATCCAATTTGACTAGCTAACCAATTTCTTGATTGCAGAAGATTGCAATGTTGTCTTGAAGAAATTTGATAGTTGATGAAGTCTTCTTTAGTGTTACAAAAGTGGTATTGTCTTCGAGTAATACTCTTGCAATGTCTGCGTTCTTCTTCAACACATTGAGGACTTGTGTCTTGAATTGTTAGCTTCTCGTAAATGATTTGCAAAAGTATGATATATTTTCTTCATCAAAGTGCAAGATATGAATACATTACAATATATAAACAAACAAAAATAGTATTTTTGATTATATGGTTCAGAAGGAATCCAAAATCTTAGGAGGTGGTTATGTTGATTTGGTCTAATCAAATGTGGGCATCCACTAAATAGACGAAAATATACAACTCCTCCTTGGATGACCACAATGTCGAATTAAATTGCCTCACTAAAACCTTTCCAGTAAATCCCGATGGGACAAAATATGGACGAAGGAAAAAGAGCACAATATCAACATTTTGAATGAAAATTCAACGTCTGCGAGATGTTGCCTCGTTAAAACCTTGTCAGGTAAACCACATGGGACAAGACCTGAAACGAAGGAAAAACAGTACAACTTTTGACGTCTTTGTGGATGCTAACTCAAATATATGAGTTTAGAAGATGAGCATCAAAACAAAATCTAAAGTCTAGTTAATAAACAAGCTTTATGCTAGCATAATTCTTAATTGCGTAAATCAAGAGATTATAAAATTTATACTGTTAAACGTGGATTTTTAGTGTTGTTAAGAACTCTTCAAGAAACCTATAAGTTGATATCATCAACTAATCCGTATTTTTGTCTTTGTACCAAAATTCTAAAAACATGTAAAGGATTGTTAAACCTGACATAACTGAGTCAGGTGGTTGCCTGAGTATAATTTGAATCCTCCATGGATTATAAATTTGAATATGTTCTCCGACCATATTTATTGTGTAAATGCAATACAATTCCTTCAAGGACTACCACGCCAAATGCATCATACAAGGTGAACAAAATAGTATTGAACCAATCCTAGGGTTTTAAAAGAAAAAAAATGAAACCCTTAAATCTTTTTTAGACGATCATATTTCTCATATAACGCATGAAGACTACACCAACCTTTAGTTAATAGGCTTGGCATTTTTAAAGTGTTAAGTCTTGGATCCAAAATTGCGTTAATCGAGAGATTAATCCAACCTAATTTGGATTGTATACCAACCAATCACATATGTTGATATTCTTTTGTAGAGGGGTTAACAACTACCATCATTTATTATTTCAGTAGCTACTGTGAATAATCAACAATCATATTAGCTTACATGGTCCCACATAATTCTCAAATTATGCATATATTGAAAAATCCAATCAATTACTGGTACCAGCGCCCGCAGACAATGTAATCTCCCCATCTTCCAGTGAGGAGACATAAACTATGAGAATGTGGATCTTGTTTTGATAGACTCTGTTGAAGCATTATCTGTAGCTTACTCTAAAACGCTACTTGTTGCTATATGTGATTGGATTTGCCTTTCAAGAGGCAAACACTTATATAAAAGCAAAATGAGATACTTCAAACCTATTATTAATGACAGCCTTTTTCAATTGATCATGCTGGGAGAGAGATTGATATAACTTATAAGTTAATTAACCCCCAATATCTTCTAGTAGTGTATACTTTCCCCCTGATCATGGTGGATTTTTTTTTATCTCATATACGAAAACTTTTAGTTTCGTAAAGTATTATCCGATAATTTTGAAACATATACTCATTATGAAATATGTCTTTAGACATAAAAAAAAAAATATGCAGTCTTAATGGACATACATATTTATAATCAACCATGGACTATTTTTGGAACAAAAAAATAAAAATAAATTATATGTTAAAACCAAAAGCATTGAAAATATGCAAACAAATCTCCAACAATTGCATGACCTCAAAGGCCAATGAGATTTAGAATGAAATTATGAACACTTTCTTTATCAAAAGAAAATCAAGATTAATAAAGTCACTAGACTAATGATATTGGTTTAAAAAAAAACTGGTTGCGCACCCATAGATCTTTTATGTCCTACCGTATTCTAACATAAAGTTGAACGGTCTTAATTTTGGATATTAGCACTAGGGAAAAATAATTTTTTTTGCTAAATATCCCTCAAGAATGCAGCAATTCCTTCTTTCATCGGTGTTTATAATTGAGAATACCATAATAACGATATTTGATCCCATTAGGATCGATTGGAAAAAGCAACTCTAGTTGGCTTATATGTTTCTTTTAAGAAAAATAAAGAAATCATCATCGTTATTTTTTGTAGAGAAATATCCACTTAGTGGTTGATGAACAGTTTCTTTGGAGGAATAGAAACTAGTGGTTTATTATTAGATAAAACCATATTTGATGGTTAAGGTTTTTCGAAAACCTATGATTCGTGCATCGACGGAAAAATGTAATCAAACCATATTCACTATTTTAAGAAACACCAATCTTAATTTTTCATCTTAGAGAAATGATGGAGCAAACCAATATCAATTGGTTTGTATGTTTCTTTTAGAAGTATAAAAGAATCATTGTCGATTTTTCTTTTTAAAGAAAATCCAAATTGTGTGGTTAATGGATGGTTTCTTGTAGAGAATAAAAACCAATTGATATTTGTTATGAATGGTTCCTTGTAAGGATTAGAATCATATTGGCTTAAAAATAATTTAAAATATCAATTTATTTACATCTCATCACATAGAATTGATGGAGATAATGATTTATCGAAATTGTATCGACAAGATAAAAAAATATCATTTTAATCATCGTATATAGAAAATCCATTTTATGGGAATTGATGGTTTCTTGTAAATAAATAGAAACCGTATATAAAAATCACATGATCTTTTTCTAATGGATAAAAATACCAAACTTTTGGTTGTAGGTTTATTAACCATGCTTGTGATTAATTACCGTAAAGATAATCAAGTTTACGATGACATCAATTTTTGGTGATCACAATTTCATAAGAGAAAACTGTAAACCATCTTTTGATGGATTTATATTTTTTTTCTCTGTCTATAAAAAGGATTAGAAAAGAAAAGAAAATCAATTTTATTTAGAAAAATTGATCACCTTATACATGTTTTTATTTTTAGTTAATAAATTATGAATCAAACATAGTTGATCAATACTTACGTATATCGTTTACTTATTGTATCATAAAATCATCCACTAGATTCCGCTAGTTGAAGATGTTGTTAATTTAGCATGATAGATTTAACACAAGCCGTAACATTCTGACCAGACTAATATCGTGATTTAGGCATATGGAAAAAATAGTGTGCCACGAAACATTTAAATAGGATGCAAACAACAAAATTTAGTTATCCACTAGTACTACTTATGATAAAAATATTTATTTTTATTATGGATTGTCCATCACCATAATTCGAACGAACAAAATATGTAATCAACTATGAGTGCTTATTGGGTGTTATTAACCCGTGAAGCAAACCAGTCATCTCAAATGAACAAATATATTACTATTATAAGTTATAGCTAACAAAAATATAGTATATGTTAAGATTTAAAATATTAAATCTATATGTAATTAGAAGAACAACACATATACCAATAAAAAATATTCTTTTCTATTTTTTATAAAATCGAGTTTCACATATAAAAATAAATTGCTTGATAATTCTAAAAATTTATATTTTTTGTTTCAGATTGCTTTGATTATGAGACAATCAAACCAACAAACATAAAAAGATTCTTTTGAAAATTAAAAATTACAAGGATAAAAAAAAAGATACTAAAAATTAGAAAAAAATAATATTTTTTTTAACTCAGTGATTAGAGCTACGTGCATAATAACGTGTTGTAAACTAAATAAACATATAAAATAGAGAAAATGAAGAAGATTTCTTATTTGTGGTGTCTCGTTACAAAGGAAATGCTCTCTATTTACAGGGAGAAGAAGATGAGCATTTACAATGGAATTAAGGTAATGCATCCATTACTACCCATTATTACTAGTGGTGGTGATTACAATGTAGTAAGGGAGATGAAGAGGTGAAGATGAGATGAAAAGATGAAGAGTGTAAGTGTGGTGTAAATCCACCAAATACTTATTTCATAACCAATATGAACATTTTGAAATAAAATCAATAACCCCTTATCCATATATTTTTGTTATGATGATTAAATTACCCTTGTACTTTTAATTTATTATACTTAGTTTATTTATTTTATATTAATTTTTTCAAAAAAAATTCGAAACTTATTATTTTTTCTTTTAAAAATCTGAGAGTCGGCATGGTAAAATGAAGAATACCATACCGGTTCTAGACAGTCGGCATTGAAATGGATGAACACCATGTCGATTGTTGTTGACTACCTTTTTCAACCGGCATGGTTGGCAATTTTCAACAATACCGACTGTTGTAATTTATTCTAGAAACTAAGATTTATGAATAGGCATTGTTTATATAATAGATACCGTGCCGACTTAAAAAGGTCAATAAAAATCGACATGGTGTTTGTGTTTCAATATCGATTGTCTAGACTCTGAATTAAAAAAAATAAATTTTATTTTTTAAAATAATAAATAAATAAAAAGATATTAAAAAAGAAAAGATAATTTAATCATTTTATAGTTTTAGGACACCTCCTATCAGTATACTTAGAATGGCTTTAACCTTAGCATCCCCCAATTCATAGGGGTATCTCCAAATTTGGATTCTTAAAATCAACTAGCTCATGGATTATTAACTTTTCTAACCCCTTAAACTTTAAGGACAAGTTAAAAACTAAGCTATATTTAATGTGTGTGGCAGTGGGATAAGTCGTTAACTACTTAACCAATCAAATAAAAATATTAAATTAACACTTCTTCAAAGTAGCATCCATAAAATTAAATCCGCTACCTTAGCCTTTTTTTTAACCTGGCTATATTAGGGTCTATCCCAATTATTTTGGCCCTACCACAAAAAAACAAAATAGGATCATTATGAGAATCATTTAAAAAACCCCTTCTCCAAATACAACTAATATACTTAATTAATGTTAATCATTAAATTAATTCTTAAACTAATTTAATTTATTTAATTTTTATTTTTATTTTTATTTTTATTTTTTTAGATATCTTTTTTTAAAAACTTTTTTTATTATTTTTTTAAGACTTTTTCTTAACTTGAATCGACGGATATAAGTGTATTATATCCACCGATTTTGGGCAGAAAAATTTGTAGAAAATTTTTGAATTTTTTTTTTAAGAATCGACACACGTGGGGAGACTTATCCACCGATTTTGGGGAAACAAATTTGTAGAAAACTTTTGAATTTGAGTTTTTTAGAATCAACATACATGGAGAACCTTATCCACCGATCCTGGACAAAAAAAATTGTAGAAAAAACTTTTGAATTTGAGTATTTTAGAATCGGCACACATTGGGAACCTTATCCACCGATTCTGGGCCAAAAAATTATAGAAAAAACTATGATTTTGGGTTTTCATTAACAATCGGTCGATATGAATGTCAATATTCCAATTCTAGAGTGTGATTTTTTAAAATCAGTTGATATGAGCACCCATATATACCGATTCCTCATGTTCTTCGTCAATGAAGAACATTAAACCAGAATCAGCATACATGTGTCATCGTATCTACCGATTCTAGTTTAATGTTCTTAAAAAAATCAAAATTAAAATGTTTTCTAAAAAAAATTGGTTTGATTTTTTTTTTCACTTTTTGATTGATTTTGAGAGATATAGGAATAAACAAAAAAAATAAAAAAAAATAAATAAATAGATAGATAAAATATTTGGTATTTGGTATAAGGATAGAAATATAATTCAAACTAATGAAAGTAATTTAGTACTAAATAAATAAATAAATAAAAATATTTGATATTTGGTATAAGGATAGAAATATAATTCAAACTAATGAGAATAATTTAGTACTTTCGCGTTTTTAGATAAGAGGGTTTTAATATAATTTTTATAATAACCCTATTTTATCTTTTAACAGAGACCTTAGGATAAACCCAATATAGCCAAGCTTTTTAAAATAGTGTCATTTTTAAAAAAGTGTCATACTAGTTTCCTTAAACTTTTCACACATCTTTACTCTACGCCTGGCTCCAATAGATCGAAACAAAGAAAATTAAAATAGTGAGATCTTGTTAAATGAAAATCAATATAAAGTACAAAGATTCTATCAACTTTAGAGATTGGACCTGGTTTCTTTTGTTAATTTATATTTTTTGCAAATCAATTTGCAACAATTTGAGCACTAATCTATGATACCCAATGTTGTATGTTTTTTTAGGTTGTGGTCCGTTTAATAGATGAACCTATAAATACAAAACTCACAAACAAAACTATGCATTTAAATTTCACCCAGCAAATGTGAAAGATAGCTGTCAAATAGGAGATGATGAAGAAAGGGTTCTGCATTGTCAATCACTCGATCAGTGTTCACCATGGTGGGAAGGAGGGTGAGAAGATAGGGATAGAAGTTGGGTGGATAGTTTCAAAAGCAATATGTTATTATGGTTTTAAGGACAAGTGATAACACTTATAGAAAAATAATTAGATATGGCCAAGCAACTTATGTTTCTTTCATGAAATCATTGCGGTGCATTTCATGATATTAAGGGTATTACAACATAAAACCATTTCAAACCTTGTTTATTTTTCCATTAACTTACTAATGATTAATTAACAATTTTGTTTAATAAAATATGCAAGTTAATTGTGGTCCAAAGGCATGGTAGCAACATGTATGGTTCAATTCCTAATTTTTATTCGCAGAAGAAGATTATAGTATTATCGCTTTTTAATGGGTAAAAAATTCACAATTACGAAAAAGTCGATTGTACGGATACGAAAAATTCTGGTATGGACGGAAGGTATCGCCGGTCTTCGTATACAAAGGTATCATGAGATCACTTAACTTTCTTATAATTAGTTTATAGAAATGTATTAATCTCCTGATAATCTCTTCTTACAAGTTGTAAACCATTGATAATGTCTAGCAAGAAGTTCTTTTGGTTTGCATTTTCAGAAACCAAAAGCATAAGTTGTAAATATGCAACCTCACGTTTTGAACCTTTCTGCTATATGAAAAGGTTGCTTCAATGATTGCTGTTTTGCATTAAGAACTGTAGATCATTACATTGCTTACTAAGACCCCATACAAAGAATGTGTATGATTGCAGACATAGACTTTGAGCTAGAAAGGTAAAAGCAGTACCTCTAATTGCAAGCCACTCTAACATCATGTTTTTTTTTTTTTTCAAACATCATGTTTTTTTTTTTTTTTTTTTTTTTTTGACTGGTGTGGATATAAATAAAAAAATATCTTTAAATTTGGAGCCAATAAAAAAATTTTTTTTTTTTTTTTTTAAAAAAATATTTTTTTTTTTTTTTTTTTTTTGATCTGACTCGTCTGGATATGACTGAAATCATCTGATTCATCTTGGTCTAACTCAATATATTTGTTTTTTGAATTAGATCTAACTCATTTGATTTAAAAATGTGTGAGTCAGGTCTAATGAGTCAGGAGTATTTACATACCTGACTCAAATGGGTCTGACTCAGATCACGGTCAGATCTGATTCAAAATAAAAAACAAACGGTCTCACATCTGACTCGGGATAAATCATAGAACAAATTATATCCAGATGCTGAGTCAGCAAAAAAAAAAAAAAAAACACGGTGTAAGTCTGACATTCATACAGGATTACAGGGACATATAATGTAGATGTTGCGACACTGACAATTCCCAATTGAACAATCTTTTTCCGTCACATCCGAAAATACCATCTCATTCGTGCAATTATCATATACCATTTACTGAAGTGGGGCTGCTACGGTTTTGCCTATATATTCGTACCATCCAAAAGGCCCATTATGTTGGATCGGTATATTTTCAATTTGAGTCAAAATGTATATATTTACGTGAATTTGTTGCGTATAAATTTGAGTGCAGGCTGCTCTCATTCATTCGGAAAGTCATCGGTTAGTTTGAGAGTCACGAATCAGCTCTCAGTCTGCTGATGATAGATGCATATAATACGGAGTATATTTCTGTGGTGGAATTATAAATCAGTCTTGATTCAGGTGGTCTGTAATCACTCATCAAAATGTTTTGGGAAAATTATAAAAATGCCCCATATTGACATATCCCTACAGAAAAATATATCGTAAAAAAAAAGTTATGAAAAAATACCTCACTATTGATATTGTCGTCCAAACCTAGTTAAGTGGTCAATCCTACCACATATATGAAAACAAGATGTCTGCCCATCCACGAGATTTCACCACATGTCAATATCAGATAATGGACGGTTGAAGATGAAGATTTATATCATGACCTAATCTGCCTTTATCTTTTGTCTAAATTACCTCCTTGTCCTATCCATAGGATTTCACCACATGTCAATGTCTTATAATGAACGGCTGAAGATGAAAATTCTATAATGACTTAATCTACCGTATAAGATCTGGCCATGTGTTACTCTTAGATGATGGACGACTGAAAATGAGATTTATTATACCAATGAAAAATCAATAATTTTACATATGCAATGGAAAAATTGCATTTAAGTTAAAAACAAAACAATTACAAAAGTCAAGTAATTAAAATGAAAAGATTTCCATCGTATAAATTCATCATCAGTACATGTGATCACTACAACTTTGTCTCCGGAAAAAAAAAGTCACAGTTAACATCACTACAAATACATGGAACACCAAAACAATGTTTAAAAGACGACTATAAAATGACCACCACAGTATCTTGTCCTATAACCAAGAGGAAGTTTAATGATAAAAGAGTGTGCATTAGCGAAAACTCTTGACTCACAAGTCCACAAGTAGCATCACTTCTTCCCAAAAGCATGTTTTCTCTGGTGGTGGTGGAAAACTCTTGACTCACAAGTCCTATTTGTTGCCTCAACCACTTGAGATTACCCATGCACCTAGTGTCAAATTGTGTTCGAAGTAAATCAATACATATAACCACATCATTAGTCAATACAACAGTATGACTCCAACAATCTAAATCATTAGCAAAAGAAAATAATTAATGAGCATGTGAAACTAAACATTACAGCAACCATCGACGACATAAAAGCTCATACACAAAAGTCCTTTAAATGCCATCAGCATAACAATTCCTAGCTAGTCAAAATGTAGAAATTAAAATGAAGTAGAGTACAAATTATAAAGTTTGTAATTTACAGTTCTGAAGAAAGTCCGTAAATACCACAAGAGCTACAAAATAACCAGCATTATGACAATAAGTGTTGTGAACCATATCAAAGTACCTAAACCAACAATCCATATAGTTCCCTAATCTGTCATTACATTTTATGGGAGCAGGTATAGTATGGATACCCAAAACTATATAGACTTGGGGAGTATTCACCTAATATATTTAATAAAAATATTAATAAAAATGTATAAGAGGCACTGATTAAGCCAGTGGGAAAATCTATCAATAAGATTTTGTAACAAAACGGAAAGCATGAGTGGTACCAAAGTCAGAGTCTTATTTAATTTAGTAAAAGCATCAAAATTATCACCTCCCATTCCTAACAACAATATCTAACTTTAAGTTATATAGACAACAAAACTACAACCTCCGCCACACTAACATATAATGTCTTAGAACCCAATTTATTAGAGAATAACGATAACACAATAAGTTCTCAAGACCACTCCATAGTGCCACATAATTAAAATACTTAATGCGAAATCACTTCCTCAAGTTACCAACAAGAAACTAAATCATACCATTCACTCACCCACACAAGGGTACTACGTAGGTCTCAGCTAAATAAAAATCTTAGATGATACTAAGATGTTCTTAGGTATTTTATCAAACAGTAAGAAAGCAACTTCCATCATTTTATAGCCTGCTAAAATAAAACTCAAACAATATCAACTAATGTCAAATGCACCAGGAATTCTAAGCAACAATCAGTAAAACCTTAATTTCACATAAAGATAAGTACCCAAGTTGATAGTTCAAATAAACTGAAATTGATCAATCTATTGAAAAACAAATGATATTAAGTCCAGAGGTTTTAACTTAATATTAAAACCTCACCATTTTTACCGGAAAATACACACATCCTTGACTGTTTTCACGGCTTTAAACTCGGATGCTTTTTGCTGCAAACACAAATTTCACTAGAACCCAAGTTAGCTGATCTATTCTTCACTATCTCAAGAACTCCCAATTAAACCCAATATCTCCCCTATCCCAAGGAAATAAACAATAAGTTTGATCACATTAAAAACCCTGATTTCAGTACAGACATAATTAATCAAATGAAACTTTGATTACAGTATATATAAAGTTTAAATCTTTTAATCACTCATGCTGTAATTACCTTTATTTGACCTATTCAAACCCTAATTATCAATTTTCCCCATGTCAGAAAAACCCTAAGTTCAATCAAAGCATAATAACTCAGATTCAAATGAAAATTTCAGAAAAACAATGCAAATAAGAAATGGATTTCATCAACTTACGGTGTATCGCGACCCATAGCTTCGAGTCTTCTTCCTTCCTTTATCTTCAATGTTCTTCGATTTAGGTTTCTGGTTTCGTCTTCCCTTGTCTTCACGAAATAATCAACTAACATATAAGCTCTAACTAATTCCTCACCGTAGAAGCTCTCACTGCAACTTTGCCGTTACTACAACTCTCGATTCATGTCTCTGGTTCTTTCTGTTTTCTTTTCGTGGTTTTTGATATAAAGAGAAGAAGAAGATGGATACACGAGGAGAAAAGAAGGGGATAGATATCTTAATATCTGATTAAGGTCAGATAAGTAATTTACTCTACTGTCGGCATGCCGTCAGATGAGATATTGACCGTTCAATCTCGTAAGATTAACTATTTAGATGGAACTATCAACGGTGGGATACTTTTTTATAACTTTTTCTACAGGACATTTTTTCAATTTTCCCAAATATTCTTCATTTCATATTTTCGTGTATGTTAATTGATTTATACGAATACGAAATTTCTGATACTCATAAATAATAAATATGTGAAATTACTTGTTTATATCTTGTTTTCTTCTTATAAGGAATTTAATCATTCAAAATAAGTAGACTAATCTTTTGATAATCAGATTATCGTATACAACTCAATATGAATGACTTAGTAAATCCTTAATAATAACTTTGAAAATATCCAACATTACACTGCATCACGCAAAAGATTGTCTTTAGACCAGACAAATTACTAATGTGGATCGGGTCAGGTATTTTACGGCAAGCCGTACAACTTGGAATGTGTATGATTGCAGTTTGGAGGCATAACGTCGTGCTCCAAAGCTCAAATATTAGCCACATTCATACAGGGACATGTCCATAGACGTTGGGACAATAACAATTCGCAATGAAGTAAGCTTTTCCTCCTTTCCTTATTCAAGTTACATTGTGGGTCTTGTTATGCATTTGAGATAGGAAAATTTCTATAGAGACCAAATTGGAGGCTTGGGTTCACATAAACCTAGGTTGCGTAGAAACTTCTAACAGGTTACCGGATCGTACATCCATACGATGGACACATTAGGACACAGACACTCCATGGACATAATAATACTATCAAAACCTATATTTTTATTTAAACTTTTTTAAATTTGAATTCTTTTAAGCCAATAAGTCCCACATGCATAAGCATGTGCGACTAGGAACATGAGATTCTAAGAAGAAAAAAGGTGTATGTATATATAGACCCCTTAAGTTAGCATCCACAAACAAGGATAAATCGCATGAGAAGGAAAATCATATTTTTTTCGTACTTCAACCGTTGGGTATACAATATGTTTATATATACGGTCGTGTCTGTTAAAAAATAAAGAAGATATGAAAATAAAGGAAGAAGATATCTTGCTAAACCGGTTGATTTTTATTGAGATTTAATAGCCTTAAATAGGCATTACAAAACGTGAATCACTAACTTCCCTAGTTTGTAGGATACACTTCCCAAAACTTAAATACTAAATCAACACGTTATTAAAACCTAATTACTATGACTAATCCTAACAAAATCAATTAACAAAAAACTAACCAAAATAAACTAATTATTTGAACGTGTTAATTTGACATATTCAATTTCTAACACCCTCCCTGGATATGTCAACCATAAATTTCTTCCATCATCATCAAATCATCAATTTACCATTATCATCATTCTTCATCACCATCATCATCATCATCATCATCACATCATTACATCATTAATCATCATAATCACAATCATCAGCATCTTCACCATCATTACAGTAAAACTACCTTTTCATCATCAATTGTTCCTGTACAGAAATTTGCATTCTCCTCTTTTGGTTTTTCACGATAATATTTTTCGATATGACCGAATTTCTTACAGTTGTAGCACTGCACTGCTCTTTTGTTGCTGTCTTTAAAATAACATTTATCAGTAGCATGATTAGTTCTTTTACAAATTGAGCAAAACTGATTTTCACCTTTCTTTCCCCAAAGTGTTTTTTCTTCAAATCCTACATCTTCCAACCTGTTTAATCTTTTTTCATGTGCTTGAAGAGAACCAATAAGATCATTAAAAGTATATTTTGATAAATCTTTTGACTCTTCAATAGCAGCAACAACATGATCATATTTGTGAGGAAGAGAACGTAATACCTTTTCCACAATTTTTTGATCAGAAATTACTTCACCATAAGCCCTCATTGCATTAACAATCTTGATAACATTATCAAGAAAAACTTGAACCGAATCAGTATTTCTCATAGAGAAAGTTTCAAATTGACGACGAAGGGTTTGTAGCTTTACCATAATCGTTTTATCAGTACCTTCGAATTGTCCTTTCAGAACATCCCATGCTTCTTTTGTTGTACTGCATAAAAAAATCTTTGGAAAAATTGTATCATCTACACCTTCTTGTATAACTGACAATGCTTTAGCATCCTTCTTCACCTTCTCTTTGTACACAATATTCTGAGCTTGAGATGCTTTTTCTGGATCAATTTCATCATAACCAGTTTCTACCAAATCCCACAAATCAAATGCAATAAAAATTGTTCCAATTTAATTGACCAGAATTTATAACTATCACCTTTGAATATTGGGACATTTATTTGTAGTGCAGCTCCTTTATTTGCCATGGAATCACCTTGCTCTGATACCACTGTTAAAAAATAAAGAAGATATGAAAATAAAGGAAGAAGATATCTTGCTAAACCGGTTGATTTTTATTGAGATTTAATAGCCTTAAATAGGCATTACAAAACGTGAATAACTAAACATGAATCACTAACTTACCTAGTTTGTAGGATACACTTCCCATGACTTAAATACTAAATCAACACGTTATTAAAACCTAATTACTAGGACTAATCCTAACCAATTCAATTAACAAAAAATAACCAAAATAAACTAATTATTTGAACGTGTTAATTTAACACATTCAATTTCTAACAGTGTCCCCAAATCATGGTTTTTTTGGGATTGTTGTATCGGACATATGGAAACGTCTTCGTATCAGACACCAATGGCCGTATGTGTATGACCCATCCATAAACCCATCATTTTTTAGAAAAATGATGAAATTTATTGATAGAAAATGAAACAAGAAAACATGCAACCTGCCTCAGAAACCAGGCGCAATACAATTAGTAGCTCTCATTGCTATCTATAACCACATCCTAGTTAATCAAGAAGTCTGTGAAGGAAATTGTCTTAAACCATCCATAATTCATGCCCCCAAAACTTATAAAATTTTTGACCCATGAATCACAAAGTCCTTATCCGCGACTTTTTTTTTGCCATAATTCAAGCATTCCTTTCATTCTATCTTTCCCAGATAATCGAAATGGAATTATAGGCCATAAGTTCTTCTCTTTCTTCCTCCCTTGTTTGGATGACCAAGCCTCAAATTGTCTCATTAATGTGTTTTTGTGGGTCCAACTGTTAGTAAAGCTAGTCATAAAATATTATTAGACTTGAATGGAGAAAACACAAGAAAGCATAAAACGATCAACACATTCCTCCTTATTATTGTAGAAGCGGCATATGGTAGTGGAGATGCCACATCTTCTTCTGTTGAAGTTGTCCACTGTTGAAATTGAGATGCCCATGCAAATATGTGTACCTTAGGGGGAATAAATTTAAACTATAAGCTCTTGAAGGGAATATTGCATATATAGTGGTGTTGCCTTATCATCCACAATTAGCTCTTTTTCACCAATGAATCCAAGCCAAATTTGCAATTCAGAAAATCTTCTTCATCCACAAAAGTAGGTATATCCCCCCAACAATTTAATCAAATTGTTGTATTCTTGTGTTTCCTGAGTTGTATGTTGCATTTTATTTTGAATCTTCCATCTTCTATTTTCCACCAATTCCTCGACTGTAGCCTTTTTATATATTGCCACATTGAATGTTATATGATGAAAGAGATAAAGAGGTGTATCTCAATACCATGTTGATCATGGTGGATTTTTAACAAGGGTCGGAATTGTAAAATCACCCTCTGCCCAGCAGCAGAAACATAGAGATATTTGTGTATATTTCTAGTTTTATATCAAATATGAAATATTATATCTCTATATATATTCAGTAAGAGAATTAAGAATACAGTCTCTACATATAGCTATAGGTGTTCTATATTGATCATGTAGCATCTCTAAATATATATAATATTTATGCCATATCGAACTAGTCTTAAGTCGCATAACTTTCATGACTGAGTTCCTTGAACTTGTCTCAGATGCGCATTAAAGTTCAAATAACATCAATTTACTCTGAGAATAACTATTGTCTGACCCTTGAAGACGCATTCTACCTCAATACCATGTTCTTGAAGACACATCTCAAATTTGATGACCGATCCTTAAGAACGCATCCTAATTTTAATGATCGATGATAAACACATTTATGTGTCTGATTTGTTTCCAATTCGTATATTGTTATCTCTCAATTCTGTACTAGTATTGTGTTTTTATGTATATGTAGGTGTTTTTGGAAAAAAAACATTTTGAAAAAAAAACATTTTGGAAAAAAAATGCTCAAAAAATTACTAAAGGAACTCTGAGAAATGCTAAAGGCAAACCTACTCTGGATAGGGGCAGCCCACCTTCTTCCCATTTTGAATTTAGAACTTGGCGGGAAAAGTTTTCTTCCAACTGTGTGAAGTGTAAACGTGATTTGAATGAGATTTTAGGAGAGTTTAAGGAAAGATTAACTTTTTACCTTATTTATAGGGAGTAACCTGAGCTTACCTTCTAGTCGAACCTGCATTTAAACGTGCATAAAAAAAAAATAAACATGTCGAACTGGTATTACGATAGACAATACAATGAATATCTGACTGATTTTCAAAATGGACATTACCCGTACTATAACCATAGTGTGGATAGTACTTTGGACCCCTACCAGCCTTCTGAAGGTTATGGTTCATACCATGGAGATCCCAATTACTATTCATACGCGCACCAGTCATATGAACGGGAAAACGAGCAAAATTCGAGTTCTTTGTCTTTGAAGGATGCCCTCGAGAACTTATACCTATTATTATTTCTTTCGAAAATTCCATGAAGAATATGTGTTCTAGTACTCCTTATGGTGACCCAAATGCTTATCTAGAAGAACCACCTGAGCAGTTGCGATCGAGTACTCCTTATGAACCTATTATGACTCTAGAAGAATCACTCAAGAAGATAACTGAGATAACAAATATGGTTGAGTTAGAGACAAATAGGTATAAGTTAGAGACGAAGGAAAGAATTACAACGATGAGAATTGCTCAAAAATAATCTTAATTGTCAATACAGTATTTCCAATATTACCCTTGATTATAATGATGAATATTATGATGAAAAGAGTATTGATGAAGAGTTTGAAATCTGTAGTCATAATGATCAGGAAAGTTTTACACCATTTGAGCTTCATGATAATAATGTTTCTAGTTCCAATCCTAATAATGTTATTGATTATTTACCTATTCAAGAGGAAAAGGATTTAACTAGATATACCATTGTTATAGACGATGAAATATTCTCTCATTATTATAAAGACGATGATGGTTTAGAGGAACGAGTCTATTCGGAGACTAGGGTTTTAGAGTCTAACGATTCATGAAGAATAGTCTCAAATGAAGAAGATAGACTGGTAGAGATCTTAAATGTGATCAATGAGAGTGCACCTCCTATTTATAACTTAGAAGAAGCAATTGACCATTTTTCAGGAACCTGATGATCTAGAAATTAGGGAAATTGTGACTAGTCTATATAAAGACACCCAAAATTATAAGTTTGTGGGTAATTATCATTCTCCTTGTTATTTACCTTTGACTCTTTTAAAAGTCCTTCACTTGGGACTTAACGTCTGTACCTTTACCATTTTAAGAGATTATCTTCAAGATCTAATTCCCGAACCTTATGATGTCCAAAAAAGAAGTTCAGTTATTAGAGACCCATACTCTGGTTTATGTGGTCTACCCAGGAGATAATACCAAAATTGAATTTGTTTTCCCACCAAATTTTTTTCTACCAATTGCGGGAACGTTTGAATTTAAAATGTGTCAGTTATTAAATTTTGAGACTAAGCCTAATGACTTTAGGAGATTAGAATTGACACATTGGCTTGAGATTGACCACCACCTCCATTGTGGTCAACTGTGTGAGTCCAATATGATTAACTTGGAGGATCCACAATTATTCAGGTTACTATTATGTGCTCTACAACCCGACCCTTCTGATCCTGCCTATGAAGAAATCCAACCCATGAAAATATTTTATCTAGACCCTTTTCTAGAACCTGAACCTGACCGCAACTAAATGTAGTTGTCTTAAACAAAAAAACTAGATAAGGTTGTCCTCTGTTTGTTTACTTTCTTGGCCTGCTGTAGTCTCCTTTTATTTGTATCAGCTTTATTTGATTCAGATGACCCATAGTTGTTCCGGCTATTGTTATATGATTCTATGAGGTGACTAATTCTTTCTGAAGTCTGGCTGAGGACTTTAAACTTAACACTTCTTGGGAGGTAACCCATGCTCTTGCGACACAGTAATATCCTTCCTTATCTCTTTTCTTCAATTGGTAACAGTTTCTCCTTGTTCATGCTTTTAATTTCATCTTTAGAACATTGAGTACAATGTTAGATTTAAGCTTGGGGTAAGGGAGAAACTTTTTGTGCAATAATAAAACTCTAAAATTTAGAAACTTTTGAACAATTCAGGGTGACACTGACCATTCTAAGTATATGGAAACAAACTTCTAGGTTGTAGGAGTTGAGGGACCCAACTAAGTGGTTTATTCATAAAAGGACAAAGCTCAGGTGTTAGAAATAACATGATAGTCGTCACCATAACTCGGAGTCTACCTCAACCATATCACCTTTTTTTTTTTTTTTTGGCAATTTTATGTGTTTTTGTAAGTGATTTAGTGGGGCACCAGCTTCACTTTATTATCAATGTTGGGATGAAATAGAGTGATTGAGATCAAGACCCATTATTCACCAAAAAAAAAAGAAAAAAAAAAGAATAATAATAAGTAAATAATTATTTTATTTTCAATAAATCGACCGTTGGGTCCCTTGTATATACCATCTGAGTCGATATTAGCATAAGGAATAAGACCATTGGGAGCGTATCTCAATCCATTAAGATTCATCTTGGCATTGACCTTCAGACAGATATGGGAAACACCGTTCACCTTAGTCAACATGTGCAAACTTTATCATCTCCATATCCATCTTCTAAAACTATTCATGTGATTGAACTTTGATAGATTCCGAGTATCGTGGTCCATTGTACGACTTTCTGAGTAATGATTTATTTTCTTATATATGAATTTTAGTGCGCTTGAGTGTAAACTCGTGTACATCAATTGGATTAAAAATAGGGTAATTCCACCCATAGCCAAAGAATTTTGTAGCCAACTAAATAGCATGCTTAGTGTCTACCCTTAATCGTTCACAAGTAGCTAAGATTTGGAGTAAAGGTTTTGTGGATATATCTCTTGTAAACCCTCACGGGACTAAAACTTGTCTGATAGGGACACCTATGGGTTTAAAGGCTTGTTGCACACGCTAAGTGCAATCGCGATGCCTGCGAAAGCGAGTTAGGATTTATTTCTATATTAGATTTGCTCGAGGACTAGCAAATAATAAGTTTGGGGGTATTTGATAAACATATTTATGTGTCTTATTTGTTCCCAATTCGTATATTGTTATCTCTCAATTTTGTACTAATATTCTGTTTTTATGTATGTACAGGTGTTTTTGAGAAATAAACATTTTTTTAAAAAAATCGGCTCGAAAAATTACTAAAGGAATCCTGAGAAATTGCTAAAGGCACCCCTACTCTGGATAGGGGCAGCCCACCTTATTCCCATTTTGAATTTAGAACCTGGCGGGAAAAGTTTTCTTCCAACTGCGTGAAGTATAAACGTGATTTGAATGGGATTTGGGGAGAGTTTAAGGTAAGATTAACTTCTTACCTTATTTATAGGGAGTATTTACGAATTTGGGAACTTGACAGAGAAAAAATATCTCGTGAATAAGTGATATTCGCTAAAATAGGGAACATGAAATAAACTTGAGATATCTTTCCTAATCTCATGCTATTTGCTATTCATGGGTTTTTTGATAAATCAGGGAACAAATTAATAAACAAAATCGATATTTGAATCACCGAGTAAGTGCCGAAAGAAAGAAAATATTTTTTTTCTGAGAAGAGAATATCATGAGATTATTTGAGAAGTTATAAAGTTGATTTGGTCCTGGCATATATAAATAGATGTTGGGGGGAGAAACAGGGGATTATCGAGTGATTGGGGATGTCAGAGGCAAGAAAAAAGAGAAAAGAAATTTCAAAAAAATCTGCTCATGTAAGGAGGATGAAGAAACTGTCACTAAAAGTTTGAAGATTTTGTTGCCAAAAGTTTGAAGAACTTCGTCGTAAAAACAAAGAACAACGTTGTAAAAACTTCTATGACATTTCTGTTGCTTTCATCGTAGAAAAAAACATCTGTAACGTTTATAAACGTCTCAATTTCAATGTGTCAGTTTTATTTCTTCTTTTCAAAGCACTTTTTGGCCATGTATTCATCTTTTGAGTGCGTTTTGAGCACCATGAGATGAACCCCAATATTGGGACAATAAAAGAAGCTATTTTTCACAATTATTTGGTAACTATATTCGATTTTCTAATGACTTTTTGCACTTATTTTAATTGTTTCATGATTTTTCTTATTTGGTTGTCATTTAATTTGATGGGTTATGCTTAGCTTAAGTGTTTTGATGGTCCATCCTTAGGATTTCAATCAATGTTTTAAAACTATCTTTGGCAAAGAAATAGAGTCCTTAGAAAAGCTATAATTGTTAAAGAATTGATATATACATCACTCAAATATGAAAAATATTGGAATCTAAGTCCCAGCCCTCTTAATATTGATATATTTTTTTAAATTATTTGCTAGTTTAAATTAAAAATAAGTCTAAAATTCAATCTTCACAAGTCTTAGAGTTCAAATCTTTTCTTACCACTATCACAATCACATCAACCGATCCCAAGTAAGCGTCACATCTCAATCACCAAGCCTTGAGGGCGTGCTTAAGATTAACACCCCTGCCCTCGAGGACGCGTCATGGAATGATGGCCCGTCCTCAAGGAAGAGTAGCAGATCCAACACTGGCTTAAAGCCAGCGCTGCATGTGGGTTGGCGCTGCCATTCCTACGGCGCTGGCATCAAGCCAGCGCCACCTTCTTCTACGACGCTAGCCTTGTGCTAGCGCCAACTCTCTAGGGACGCACCTGTGGCCGTGGCACTGACCTTCGGAATTGGAGGATAAAATTTGCAAAAAGATACACAACATGTAGGGGTTGAGTTTTATATGTTGATGATGTCTCAAATGTATAATAATCAGTCAAGGCTAGGTTTATTAATGTATAAGCAATGATATCTTGTAACCCGAGTTGTTTCTCAATCGTTAAATCTAGGCTCTCTCATAAGATATAAAGAATATATTTTTTTAGTTAGAACTTGACTTGAGTTGAGGTTCTTTCCATAGTTCAAACTACCAAGAATATACAATGTGCACACTTTGTGGCAATTGACTAAAACAAAATCTAAAACTTGGTTCTCAAGTTTGATTAATACCTGGAAAGAACTACAACTTTCCTTGTAAAGGAATTGGCTAAGAAATAACAATTCGTGGCATGTAAAGAGTTTACCTTTAAAAAAAAGAATAAATAATGAACCAAACACTTCAATGAATCTAGTGTATAGTTGGATTCTCTATATATCAACCTTGGACGATTGAAAGGCTTCCTCTTTTAAAGGACATCAAAAGGGAATGTTAAATGAGTGAGGGATGTGTCTTTGGAAGACGGATTAGGTCCCTCTAACGAATCCTCTCGACAAGTATATAGGTTATACAATATTAACCACATAAAACTTGTTTAGTTTAATAAGAATTAACATAACAGAAAATGATCTACTTGAGAAGAGTATAAATATAATATATTAAATTTTTCTAGTTTAATTTTTTCTTCTTCTAAAAATTAATGAATCAAGGACTTGTTTCTCAAAAAAATTATTTCCAGATAGATGTTCAAACTTTTTTTTCTTCAACCGAAGGTTCAAATTTGATTATTTACATTCTTATATTTAGAAATACTTATACCAACAATAGTGCTAATATTCAATTTAGTTTCAAATAATTCACGACACTTATTAGTAACAATATCTTATATTTATAGAGTGGTCAGGGTCTAGGGGTGTACAAAATTCCCAGAAGCCTGGGCATGTCATATACCGCCTAGGTCCGAAGGAGCCCATGGGCGCCCAACAACCCGTCATGGGTTTGTTTGGCCTGCCCGATTACTTTAAGTGAACGGACACATGCTTTTACTTAAATTTCTAAGTCTGGCCTATCCATCTGCCCAATAGCATGTTTATGTTTGGTCATAGGATTTTAAACCATAATTTAACGTTTTTATATATATATTTTTTATGATTTATAAGATACAAATAATATTGTTAACTAATTGGTAGTATGAATTTGAAGATAATAAGTTAGATTTATCATGTATTAATATTAATGACTACTTTTTTTTGAAGGAATATTAATGACTACTAAAAACACTTAAAGTCTGTGACCCCACTGGCCTGCCCGACTGTTTTGATGGGTCGTGAGCGAATAATGGGCATTAAATTATTAGTATTACCCGGCCTGTCTGTACCCAACAGACTTTGTGGGTACTCAAGGATCAGGCTTGGCTTTCCCGGCCTGGCAAAATAAATGGGCCAGGAAGCCTGGCCTAGCCCGTTGTACACCAGGGCCTTCCAAGGTCTATTTATAGGTTCTTCCCTGTTTATTTACTGACAAACACATATTAAAACAAATATGTGCACATATATTACACACTTAGTCTTATATATATAAAGAGTATTAGTGAAGTTAAATATTTTTTATTATACTGCCTTCGTTTCTAAAAAAAAGATACTATTAACATCATCAACAAATAAAAATATCCTTTACCAAAAGTGGCAAAAACATATATAATCATTTTGCCACAAATAAACAAACACTCTAATAACAAAAAAAAAAAACTTACGTTGGTGAAGGTCTTGCAATATCAATTAAAATCATCAACATCCAAAAAGTGAAACCTACTTTATTATTAATACAGTGAGGATCCTCTCTCTCTCCTCTCTATTCCCTAACCAGAGGAGATTTTTTTTTTACTTTCTTCAGATTTTAGATCCTTATCTGTCCGGTTTGGATTTGTTTTTTCAGATCCTTGGGAAGATCAAGGTTGTTTCCCTTGTTTTTGTTGTATATATCAAATAAAGGAAATTTTTGTTTAAACAAGGTTTTCTTATTGGTCTGATGGTATTTCAATACTATGAAGACTTGTTATCTCATAGCCATAATTTCGTTTTTAGGTGGTGTTACACCGTTATCAAATACAATTCGGAAGGATATGATCTATTTCGGCAAATCAGGATAAGACCGATGTCGATCATGATGATATCAGTTTGGGCATATTACTTCTGTTTTATGGAAGCATCTTACATCTAGGATGATGATGATCAACAAACAAAAGATCAGCAAACAAAATGGTTTGAAACCATTAGAAGGATGTCAATTTTTCCGAAGGGTAGAATTTTTTTTGTACAATTTTTATTTTCGTTTCCATAAGTTTCGAAATTTATAAATTTTGTACGGGTTATTTTTCACCATTCATAGATGTAATTGATCAATGTAAGCAAAATTTCATATCAATGAAATTATGAAGTTTTACCTCTTCCATAAAAACATAATAATATTACAGTGAGGATATGTATTTGTTGATTAACAAATACATTATTATTTTATAGATAATCAATAATTATTAGTTAAAATACTTTTTATTTTATTTCCCTTCCTTTCACAGACTTTTACTTGAGATCAACTATGATAGGTAAGGAATACATATTCTAAGAGCTTCCACAGTCATAGAGTGTTAAAATCTAAAAAAGTTAAGCCATATTTGGCTTTTAACTATAGTTGTGGCACGGTCATGAGACCAAAACCAAACGCAAATGCACATATGATCCACGTCTGGTATCAGATGATTTTAGTAGTTGCGGCTGATTAGAAGACCGTCCACGCCAGAAGTAATTCAAAACACCTTTTGATATTCATATGAACTTATAAAGTACGTCTACATTTGAGACACCCTTCACATATACGTTCAACCTCAAACGCTTTCACTGATTGCGTCTAGTTATATTTGGCTATTGCCAAATTGGGTAGCCAAATTTGGCTACATGTTATAACTTTTTTAGCTTTTGACACCTTTATCACCCCTGGCTACGATTCCATTTCTTCCCGAATATGACTTATAACTCTATGATTATCTAAGCTCTAAGTATGTTGCTTCTTTTATCTAGTTTATGTATTTATCCCTCTAACATACATCACATGATATTCAGTTAAATTTCTTTATCTCTAATTTTTTTATCATGTTATACCAATTTGCTCATATCTTCCTTAAAAAACTAGATTTTCAATTTTCTGAGAAAATTTCTTTATCAACAATTAGTATTTCCTACAACATCACTACTACCAGAAAGACAAATCTTATTTGATGGCTCACCAACAACAATTTTCCCATCTAAAACACCCTTAATGGTTGCAACCATATTGATGAACCTTGTTTCACCATACCTTAGTACATCCGACAACTCAAAAAACTCAACATTTGTTATAGGTACACATAACTTACGACCAATAATACACACAAAGTCAAAAATTATATTTATACATATAGAAAGATCATTCTTGAGTGTATTAGTTAGATCATAGAGACTGATGGTATCTCTTTTAACAACAACCATTTCATGAACCATACCACCCTTATAATCAGTGACGGTGAATGTATTCGGAGAATTAGAAACGAAGGAATTAGAAGAAAAAATCAATGGAAAACGTTACGAAATAGGAGTGCATTTTCTCTTTCACCTATAAACATTTGTTTTATTGCATAGATAAACTCTTTTCAGTCGTCGCATTATACTTGGGTTTTTTTGTCTTCGTCCTACAAAATATTATTTAATTTATGCATGAACCCAACATACTAACAAATTGATCTATAACCCCCAATATATTAACAAATGTTTTCCACCCCTAATCTAACGTTTTCCATCCATAGCTCTTTCTGTTTTAGAAAGATTTAGTCTTTTTCTAGTTGCACAATTCTTAAGGAAACAAGTAAAAGTAGTGATTTTTAGGATTATTTTCATTTATGACCTTATGTCTAACAATCTAAGAAAACTTAGAATTTGTTATAAACCTAAAGTTTAATTACTAAGATGCCCCTGTGTATAAGATTATGATTTAGTATCTTAGGCATCAAGGATTTTATCTATATAAATAAAGATAGAGGTATAAACTCTTGTATTCTACACACATGCTATTTCTTTCTTCTCATTCTCTCTCTTTTATGTTTCTTCTTCTCTACTTTATAGTTTTATTACACTGTATCAGCACGCTCTGTTCACTGAAAACATAATCAATATTTTTTCTTTGTTTTTACATAAACAAAACCCTATTTTTTTAGGTGTACTTTTTTTTATATATATTTATATGAGCCAGTTTTTTTAGTTTTGTTTCATAAATCATATGATATATATGAAAATCCTTTAAAATAAATAAATAAATAAATAATTCGATTTTTTACTCACCAGATATCCTAGTGATGATGATATGGGTATATCTACTATAAAAATCGTATACCAATATTTTCACTAATATTGAAAATCGTTGGATATATAGAAGGCTAATTTTGTTTTAAACCTTGAAGAAAATTTGAAAGGAACTTTATAGTCTTTTTGGTTTTGTTAATCAATGGCAGCGTGTACTACTGTTGTATATACTCGGTTCATATATGATGTATAACTTAGAGGTTATGAGCTTTATTTGTTACATTACTCCTGATACTTATTTTGTCTTTACATAAATTGAACCGAGATTGGACGACAATGGATCGTACAGTAAGGCTTATCATTTTACCTGGTAAACTAGAATTGTACTATTTAATGATTGATTATTCATTAATATTTTAATTTTAAATTCTTGTGATATCCAAATTGTTCATCTTACAGTTGTTCTATTAATATACGAGTGATCAATTTGAATGGAAAAGTTTATTTTTTCTTTCTTCTCTTATCTAATTATAGAGAGAAAAAAAATTCATCGAAAGATGATTTATAGTTTATATCTCACTAATATAGATGTAATCATTAAAATTGGTGTTATTACCGATTTAATTATCTTAACGGTAACTAGTCACGAGTATGGTTGAAAAACCTACGGCCAATTCAATTTGGTATATTTTTCCATTAGACAAGGATCATATGATTTACCCATACGATTTAAATTTTTTTACAAGAAATCATTTATCAACCACAAAGTGGATTTTCCTCTTTGGTGTGACTAAAATAATTTTTTTGTCTTTTTCTTTTGTCGATATGATTTTGGTAAATCGTAAAAACCAATGAATATTGGGTTTTTATATCAGTTTCATGAGAATAGGGACTTTGGCATATTTTATAATTTTTTTCTAAATGGTGTATTTATTCCGTCAAAAAAACCATTGAAGGAATAAACCACTGGATCATGTTCCGTCAAAAAACCCACTCATCAACCAAAGTGTATTTTTTTCTCTATAAAGCCAATAACGACATTGATTTCTTTATTTTCTCAAAAAATAATAATATAAACCATGAGATATCATTATTAAAGTAATCTTGATCAATTGCAAATACCAGTAAATAATGAATTGCTGCATTCCTGAGGGATATTATGCAGTTTTATTTTATCTCCTAGTACTTATCTCCAAAATTTGGAGTCGTTCCACTTTGTAGATGGAATACGATACGACACTCAAGGTTAACGGGTGTGCACCCGTATTGTTAGCCTATATCATTTGTCCTTTATAAAGTGGCTAAAATTGATCTTGAGATAAATTTCTTTAGATAAAAAAAGTGTCCATAATTTCATTTAAAGGTGAATGATCATCTCGTTGTCCATAAAGGTCACAATTTTTATTTTATTTTGAGATTTTTTTTGTATATTTTATACGTTTTTGGTTGTAACCAATAAAATCCATGGTTGATGTTAAATTTGTATGTCAAGTAGACTACAATTTTATTTTATTTTTAGCACAATTTTTTATGGATCTCAACCCAGTATCTACGTTCCAACCTGGTGACATAAAAACCTAGAAATTACCATGAGTATATGTCCTCGAATTAACCGTCTAATAATTTATGAAATTTGTTTTCATATATGAGATGAAAATATTTCCGCTGTAATCAGGAGGAGATTATACACTACCAGAAGTTGGCGTTAATTAGCTTAAATGTTATATCAGTTTATTTCCCATCATGATCAACTCGATACAGGATGCTAGTATATGATTGGCATGAAATGTCTCATTTTGTTTTTATATAGAGCTTATGCCTCTTGAAAAGGTAGATCCAGATACATCTAGCAAATATGTAGATAGCGTTATATAAGAGGCTACATGTAGTGCTTAAATTGAGACTACTAATATACGATTCACATTCTCAAAATTAGTATCTCTTCACTTGATGATGATGAGATTATAACGCTCGTTGGCACTAGTACCAGTAAATTTAGAATTTTTTAAATTATGCATATACTAGAGAATTATGTGTGGGATCGTTACAAACTAATGATTGTCGAATATTTATTTAAAGTATCTACTGAAATAAGAAATGATAGTGGTTGTTAACCCATCTGCAGAGAAATATCGACAAATGTGATTGGTAGGCACAAGATCAAAATTATGATGGATTAAAATCTCTTGAAATAACGTAATATTTGGATCCAAGACTTAATACCTTAAATGTACAAGTCTGGATTCTAAAAATTACAGGTTAGTGTAGCCTACATGCGTTATACGAGAGATATTGAGGGTTTCATTTTTTTCTCATACCCTAGGATTGGTTCAATAATAATTTCTTCACCATGTATAATGCATTTGGCGTGGTACTCTATCGCATTCATACAATAAATGTGGTCGAAGAATATGTTCGAATTTGTAATCCTTAGAAGATTCAAATTATATTCAGGCACCCATCTTACTCAATTATATCAGGTTTAACAATTTGTTAAGTGTTTTACAAAAGTTTTGCAAAGTACTAAAATCTGGATTAGTTGATGATATCAACTTTATAGGTCTCTTGAAGAGCCCTTAAAAACATTAAAATCCACGTTTAAGCAATCTTTTTTTTTTATCTGCAGCTTCAAAATTATGCTTGCATAAAACTAGTCTATTAAGTAGACTATACATTCTGTTTTGATGCTTGTTTTCTGTAATAGTCATATAGTTGGGTTAGCATTCATACATACGTCAAAAGTTGTACTTTTTTCCCTTAGTTTCTGGTTTTGTTCCATGTGGTTCTCCTGACAAGGTTTTAACGAGGCAACATCTTGATGACGTTGAATTTGCATTCAAAATGTTGATTTTGTGTTTTTCTTCGCCCCTATTTTGTGTCTTTGGGTTTTACTGGCAAGGTTTTAGTGAGACAATTTATTCAACATGGTGGTCATCTAATGGAGAGTTATTATATCATTTTGGTTATTTAGTGGATGCCCATATTTGATTAGACAAAATCAACATAGTTACCTCCTAGGAATTTGGATGTCCTTCTGAACCATGTAAGGTATGATCACAAATACAGTTTAATTCACTTACACTGATGTATCTACACCTTGGCTCTTTGTTGAAGAAACTACATCAACTACATCTATAAAATCTCGAGAAGCTAGCGATCCATGACACAAGTCATCAACGTGTTGAAGAAGAACGTAGACGCAACAAGTGTATTTAATCGAAGACAATACTGCTTGTGTAACACAAAATAAGACTTCATTAACTAACAAATTTATTCACGAAAGCGCAGTGACCTTCCTTGTTTCAAGAATTTTTCCATGGAAATTGGAAAGTTTCATCTCAAAGATTTGCAAGCCAAGATTTAATTGAAGTACTTATCAGGGGGAACACCATCATCAAAGGTGCATTTACTGGACTTATCGCGTTGTACTTTTTTTCCTTTGTCAAGGTTTTGTCCCACTGGGTTTTCTTTGTCCAGGTTTTAACGGGGCAATATTTGCGTGTCCAACACTGTTTCAAGTATTTATGTTGACGCATGTTCAGGTTTTGCTCTTTTGAGTTTTCATGATATGTTTGTAATGACTTAGCCACGATGGTTATCAGTGATAGTGTTATAAACCTAAATTTTAAATACTAAGATACCATTGTGTCTAAGATTATGGTTTACATATCTTGGGCATCAAGTCCTTTGTATATATAAATAGAGACCTAAACTCTTGTATTTAACATACATTGAATACTATTTCTCTCTTCTCCTTTTCTCTATTTTGTGTTTCTTCTTCTTTTCTACTTTCTAGTTTCATAACAGAATTGATGTATCCCTCAAACTAAAATCGAAAATTTATATATTTTATGTCGTTGGAAAACTTTTTAAAAAATCTACCCAACGAATATAAACATGACTACCAAATTATACACATTCGCTAGGATAAAATTTAACAACATAAATCATTACAAATAATTGTTTTAAAAGTACATACTATATAAAAAGAAAATATACCTCTTTATGTGGGACAAAAATAAAAATAAAAATACTCATTTTTTACAGGACGGAAGGAATATGAGTAAAATGATGCCTCGTGAACCCCCGTAGGTTCCTCACCTTTGCATGCACCCCGGATTACTCAGTTACGTACTTCAAACTGAAGACTGATTATATCGTAGTAGTCTCTTACCGTTGTTAAGGTGGGTTTGTTTTTTCATTCTGAACTATTTGAGTCTTGCTTGTGCATTGTTCGTATTGTTAATAGTATGTTAATTATAAAAAGTTTATTTCTATTTCCGTCTGTCTTCTTAGTTTTTTTTTACCATACTAAATTTGTCATCTCTCTTTTTAGTTTTTCTTTCCATACTAAAGTAAGTGTCGAATGTGAATTGTTGTTTTATTGCATAACTGAGGTTGTCACTCATTTGTATGATACATTATGTACTGCTACGAGGGATTCCACTCATTTCAAAAATTCGGCTAATAAGCATTTGCTTGATATTGTGATTATGTGAATAGAAACCTGAAAAAATTTAGAAGGCTTCTCTTAAATAAAGTCAATGCTTTTATTAAGCATAATCCACAGTATTATTTATAGCCCGTAAATTTTTTTACAATTTATTAACTATAACTCAAATCGTAATCCAAAATATATTTACTGAGTTAAAAAGGTTTCATAGCAAGTTAGATTATCAGAAATAAAATATAACCGATCCAAACATACATATCACTGAGTTGATTCACCAATTTTAACTAATTGTAAAAACATAACCGTGTTTTAATCAAAACCTATTTCTCTCAATGTTCTTCCTCTCACACCCGTATGCTTAAACCCTAGATTCATACAGACCAGGAAACTCTAGGTAGGTATAATCATATGGGATAGACAAGGAAGCTAACTGTAAGACAATATTATTATTATTATTATTATTATTATTATTATTTTATTTTAGTTTTTTAGAAAAATAATATTCTAACACTCTAATAACACTCCTAAAACTCTCTCATTGACACGAGTGTGTCACGCACTTACCCTCACAATTATACCGTCTTACACTAACCTTAGCACCATATATTTTTGTCAAGCTTGGTTTGGTCTATTTGTTCTACTTTGATGGCTTTCTTGAATTCTAGGACTGCGGTAGCTTGAAAAAAAATTGCGTTGGTAGTGAGAATTTTGGTGCCCTTTTTGTTTGAACTTGATGAAGAGTTTATGGATAATAGTAGGTTTTCACTCTTAACTGATGCCATTTTGGAAATAGAATTGTATGAGACATAAACATAAACATGTACTAAGAAAATATTTCTGCACTGTATACTTTTTTTTAGCTATCTTAGTTGCACCTTCAACAGTTTGAAATCCCCTTCTGTTAGACTTGAATCCCTATACTATCCACTAAAGGTCTTGAACGGTCTTGAACAAGGTCAGACTCGACAGCCTTTTCTCGAGTGGGAGATGATTTCCTTTTCGAAGCTTTTTTTTTTTTTTTTAGAAATTGATTACCATATATATCCACGGAGTTCAATCATGGATTGCTCTCCAAACGATTTTATGGGATCATTGAATCACCGATTTCCAACTCAATGTTTCATTTACCTACCGAGTCGCTAGCCTAGTTTACGGGCTATATCAAAATTAAAATTATACTCAAAACTAGTTGATTAAAGTTAAATGGGTTACGCTGCGCTATGGAATTTAATTTCCATGGTAGACTTCTGTTCATTGCGACTATTCTTGGTTATACACAAAACGATTTATTCGGCTAGGTTAGGTTATCGATTAGTTGGGGAACATAATACATTTAAGTGATCGTACTGAGGATCAGATTACAAATAGCTAATGTCCAAGGAGACCGTTCACGGAGGATTTAGGGCGGAATAATTTTAGAAGTTGATTGGCAATACAGAAGAAATGAAATGAATATGGAGGCGTGCACCCCAAATTCATAAATTGACATATATTCTACCATTTAGAATCAATGTTCAAAACATCATCAATCTTAACCGTCCTAATATTCGAGAGGATTCCCCTATCTACTGTACATCTGTGTGTTTAATGATCGACATCACTACTAAATCAATCTCTCTATGCCAAAGAACCATAAATCAATAGAATCAACAGAACTTGTTTAGTTTATCGAAATTTATCGAAACTTGATGTCTGACTGAAGAACATTTGATCCATGAGACCTAATGGGTTCAGATCCTACAATTGCATCTGCAAAAGAAAAGAGATAAAATGAAAATGTTGATCCAAACACTCGCCACAGAGAAGAAGTAGAACCCCAAGCACAAATAAATATTGCACAGCTCCTTCACCCAGAGATGAACACACCTCAAGAAGTTGACTGCTCTGTCTTTGTATCCTCAAGTACTTTAAGTTCTTGTTGCCAACCCTCCAGTTTAGCCACCTTATCTAACTGCTCTGGATTCATAGCATCCCGCTCAGTTTTTTGTAATTGAGCTTCCGTCTGTCGAATCTACAAAATTAATGAAAACTTCGTCAGTTTCCTCCAATAAACACAAAATTTTAAACACCATCCACCAGTTCCACAAGTTACAAGCCACATCCCATTTTTGAAATGAGCACATAACCTTTGTGATATTATGCAGGTTTTTCCCCTTAAAAGGAAAGATTCAATGAGATTATTTAAATGAATGAGAACCAAAAGACTACTTAAATTACAAATAACATTGACTATATATCTCTGCAATATGACATGGCAAGACTGCAAACGGCATACCTTTTTTTTTAGTGCTCTAATTTTTTTATCGATATCCTGACTAGGTGCCACTGAATTTGAAGTCTTAGTCAAATCAGGGGAATTTGCAGAAACATCTAGCTTGTTCATCTGACATGCAATTAATTCCACGGCTTCGGATCTGAGACCTAAATCCTCAGAAGCGGTTACTTCGCCAGTACTTGTTTCCTCAGTCTCTCCTGATTCTGAATTCTTCTCCTGTACAAGAGCAGCCTGAAATGGTTAATTGCATAATGATTTGAAGCCTTAAAAACAGGGAATGAATAACGATTCGTAAAATTATCTCCAATGAAAAAGTGTCTGTCCAACTTTTAGAGAGTGGACACGAGTTTTCTAGAATCTGCAAAAATGTTATACCCTATAGCGTTTATAGTTTGAGGCCATTGCTAAAACCTACAACTGAATGAACTTTGGGATCATTTATCCACGGAAGAACTAAAATACCCTGACCAAAACGAACCTAACAATAGAATATGTATCATGTGAACACACCAATTAGTGCGTGATGATGTGAACAGACACGGGGCCACAAACAGTCTACGTTGAACTCATTACTCATCGTCCTACAAACATGGTCATCGACTCATACTTAACATATTCGGCCTAGAGTTTATCTTGGTCAACCTTGAGCTCAGAAGCTGAAAATAGATTGTATCTTCTTACTTCTCTTCTTAGTCCTCTTGTTTGAGTAACTATCTAGTCACATAAATAACTACATAAGACATAACTTTGACTTCAGCATCAGAGGCAATTCATCCAGTACACTGCTACCATCTTACTGTTCTTAGCAACTAGTGGCCCAAGATAGAAAAAATAGGGTGCCAGGTAAAATGTATGGTTCTTAGAAGTCCATTCGCTTTATGACCTCTGGACAAACTACGGGAGTTCAAAATTTCTATCAAGAGAAATTTGGAAAACACCAGTATCTTCGCAACAGAGCGGGTTTGTTGAAGTGAAAATGAAGGACATACTAGTTTATGTAAATCTCGTCACAAATTGGCTCCTTGTCTTCTTTCACTTTTAGCTTGGCCGGTAACGTATATCTTCGAAAAACTGTTTTTCCTTGGTCGACAAATGTTCTCATATACAGCTTTAACAATTTTTAACACAGAGGAGCAAAATTTATAATAAAAATATCTCATCTTTAATCAAGCAACCATAAAGGTTACCAGGTTTAGACACTAGAAACCCCAAGGTATTGACTTATCGAAGGCTATTCCAAGCAATGAGCCAAAGTACTGCAATACATATCTAACCAATTACACGACTGTCACGACAAAGTTAACATGGTAAAACCATATAATTGTACAAATGTGTCAAAGCACTAAATGTCTAAATCTAATTAAACTGATCGACACCCTAAGTACAGTAGTAGCAACATATCTTATGCACAAAAATTGAAGAAACATACGCACAAGCATGGTATAAAACACAATACCTGTTGTTTCTTTTCCTTCTTCCTTTCGTTCCTCTTTGCTGATTTTGTCTTAGGTTTTGCATCTAAAGTTGGATCATAACCTGGAGGCACTTCAGTTCCACCCATCCCTTTCTTTAACTACATGAATTGAAAACAAGATTGAATTTTGATGCAACAAAAAGAAGTTAATTTAGCTAAAAAAAACAAGAGAGAAAATAAAAAGGGAGGAATTGAATCATTACCAGAGCACCTTTAGACTGATAAATGGCAACTTCATCTTGAGGTGTATAACCAGCCCTAATTCTAATAGGTTTTCTAAGAGTTCCATCGGGTCTTCTTGTTGGTGCTAATATCCTTTCTCCTTCTTTTAGGGGTTTAACCCCTTCTTCAGTTCCTCCTCTACTACTTGCCATTACTAAAGACAGAGAAAAACTTTCAATAAAAATAAACAAAGTTTTCTCCTTTCAATAACTCTTAATCATAACTAAATCAAATCCCGTTCTCTTTAACTGTGATTTTGTAGAGAGAGAGGAGTGGAGGCGATGCAGGGTTTGGGCAAAGATCAGTCAGTCCCCTCCTGCAACGACAAAGGGCTGTTGGGTCGTGCTTAACAATAACGTTTTAGTTAGTTGAATCATAGTACTAGTCTTAGATATGAATCACGTGTATGTAAATTAATGGGGTATGATATTTTCACCCCACGTTTTTGTTTGTTAGACATAATTATTCTTACACTCCCGTTACACCTACAAGTAAAACGCACGTGCGTTACACATCGAACATTGAGTTTCAAGTACGCCTTCTTACGGGTTAGACCATTTGTTAGCATTATACGTAACAAGTTCTATAAGCCCCTACAAATTCACGGGCTAGTTCAATAATGTGATTTCTGTTGGAGAAAATGAATTTTTAATATTTTGTTTTTTAGTTTTGGTATGAATAGATTTTAGGATCTAGGGGTCACTAAGGACACTAGCTCATTTTCACTATTTGTGAATGAAACATTTAATCTCATATAAGAGAAACTAAATAAGCTGTTTCTCTATATTACTAGGAAAAATGCTTCTTAGATTGGCCCTTTAGTTCAATACACTTTTGTGCGAGGGAATAGGACTAAGACAATGGTCTAGTTGGTGCAACTATACTTTCACACACACAAGGTGCTTCGCTCGTTTGTGTGTGTATTGTGCTTATACAAACTATACTTTCACACACAGGCTAGTCGGGAGGGACGGATTCGAGTGTGGGTGTGGGTCAACCAAGACTTATCTTTTTGGACAAAATTCTTTTGAAATATTTTCTAAATAAATTTGAATTTCAAAAAATAAAATCTTGTCGGGGGGCGTCTGACCCGGCGGATATAATTTCTTTGCAACATAATGTCGACATTTTTCTGCCCGTTTTATCTTTACAACATTATGTCGACATTCAGAATTGATTGCTGGAATGATTTATGTCTATAAAATCAAATTGATTTTTTCATTTCAACTCACACTAGAAGCAACGACTATCTTGCCTTCTTTTCCCTTCTTCCTGCTTTAATTTGCGCAATGCTTGTTTACTTCCCTTTTGGAATCTATCTTGTTGTTGAGTTTGTTTGAGTGGGTGATTTTTATTGTGCTTATACAAATCATAACAGGCAGTTCTATCATGAACACATCTCCGTTGTGAGGGTATAGCATCTCTCATTCTTGAGGAGTACCAGCGGACTATTATGTTAAGGACAATTTGCTGAGCAGGTGGCTCTGTCCTTTGTGTACAAATCAATGTTTCAATTTAAAAATTTTATTTTAACATTAACATCTTTTGTTTCAGTATTTTTTATTGTTGCAGACACAACAATTTCTAGGTTCAAAACTATGCGCGCTAGATGTTCTCTTTGGATTATTGGATATAGGTTCAAAACTGAAAGTATGATTTTTCTCCCTTAGGATTTCCTTCCATCGGTGCTCTCTATCCATTATTGGTGCTTTATCTTGTATGATTATTTCCGTCTTTTGGCTCATTAACTTTGCTAAGTCTTTATTTCCTCTTACACTTATTATGTGTTGTTTTGTCTCCCAATAGAAATAATGAAGTGATTCCTGACGAACCAACTGCTATTAGTTTTCCTTTGTGACCGAAGATTTGCCAAAATTGTTGTCCTCGAAAAGTCTTTCTAGTCCTCCTACTGCCAAATACAAAAAATAGTTCGCCCGTTTGTTCTTGAACTGCATCCATAACCGTATTAAAAATCTCCTTTTGTTGCATATTTTCCAAGTTATTGTCCAAAAATATATTAATTTTCTCCCAAGGCGTTTTACCCCAACTTTTTTTTATTTTGCTCGGAAAACGTTTACTTTGTGATTGTCACAGTCTTGTTAAAGAACTAAAAATCCGTGCTTACCCGATTCTGATACACCATTAGTACCACCATGTTCTTCAAAGGTAGAGAAGTTATTATATCCACTAGTCATCAAAGTACGCTGATCTTGAGTACCATTTCCAAAATCGCCATCAGGAGTTTGAATTTCTGGTCAACCACAATCGAAAAGAAGTGTTTCCCATATTACCTGGGCATGTTCTCTAATTATTTTAGTTCAGATTATTTATTTGCTTCTTTCCTTCCTAACTCCGATATGTCACGAAACGTAGCTTGTCTCCACTTTATGGATCAATAGAGAAATTCACATAACCATACCATACTTTTCGTTAGCAATCAACAAGTAGGTTTTGGATTTCCTTATCTTCATAACAAAATATTGGTCATTAATCCCTCTCTCAATCAAAATATAAAAACTCCTTGCTGCTGTAACACACAAATAGTTAGTGCCAAAAATAGTATACCTGGAATGCTATAAAATAATAAACATGCTTCCAAGTTTAAGATCAACAATTGAGAGGGCTCAACATCTTATCAGGAATATAAAGGAATTAAACTCAAACCTAGTAGTGGAATAAGAAGTAAGAACCTATCATCTAAGTAACTCATAAAAAACTGATTATTATTCATTTAAGGACATCGTAAAATTAACGATTCATAGTGAAGATAAATATACAAACAATTTTGAATACACAATCATATTTCTAACTAATCTCCAACTTCTTCAAAATTTGTAGTTTCTTGAAAAATAATTGACCACCGTTCCAAGAAAAATTATGAAACGCGTTTTAAACGATTCATAGTGTATATTGTCGAACATTAGATTCAGAAACCGAAAAGATGATGCATGAAATTTTAAAGTAAGTAAAAAGCCAAAAGCTAATTCCAAATATAAAAAGAATTAGTCCCTAATTCCAGATATAAAAAGAATTAGTCCCATCAAAGGAGGAAGAGGTAATTCAAAGGCATTACCTCTTGAGTTTCAATGTTGTGTTTAAGAGTTTCACCGTTAAAAAAAAAGAGTTGGTGCATAAACATTCAAAGGCGTTTTTCGTCCTTTTGGATAATTAAAAAGGATAAAACAAATAGGCATTTGACAAAGGATGTGTTTTGTTAGTCGTGACCCAATTAAAAATGATCAAATAGAGAAGCAAGACGTGTGCAGAAAATTTGCTAAATCCTAAAATGGGGGTTTTGTATTGCAGCCGACATTGGTTAGATTATGAATGCAATACCGACTTTTGCAGCCGGCATTGGTTGTATTATGAAAACAAGCCGGCACTTAAGAAAGAATTTAACTTTGAAATTCCGCCATGTCTTAATACATAACCGGTATTGCTTGGAGTAAAGCCGCAACGCCGGCTGTTGAGAAAAATTTCTGCCAAGAATTTTGGCACAACCGGCATTGATTGCTTTATATTTAAGGCAATGTCAGCTGTATAATCGGCACTGACAAAAAAAAAAAAACCACATCTGGCATTGCTTTGTACTCAAGGCAATGCCGGTTGTACAATCGGCATTGACAAAAAAAAAAGATAAAGAAAAATCTCTCATTTCATTCAATTTCATTCAAATATTCTTTTTTTTTTTTTGTTCTTCTAAAACTAATATTTAAAAAAAAAAAAAAAAAATCAAAATCTAAGTTTAATCTTAACAACACTTGAGGGATACTCAAAGGTATTATAGTCATTGCAAAATTTATTTGGATAAGGGGTTCTTTAAATTAGTTCATAATGTTTTTTTTTTGTATCCCCCAATTTGTGAGAGTATTCCCCAATTAAGGGTTCATCTAAAAATGCTTTGAAAGGTGATTTTAAATAAAGGATTTTACTCATTAAGAACATTGATCTCCTTACATTATTCAAACTACTATAAAGCTTGTATGTTATTATTCTCTAATTAATCAATATTTCACATATAGGTATAGTAATCAAACTCGTGCCCTTTGGGTTATTAGTTCTCAGTTTTTCACTACCAAACCAAAACAAGAGTTTGTTCTTCTTGCTGCTACTTTTAAATCCGGTCAATTTCCTAATTAAGCACTACAAACATGTTGGAATTGCATTACCCAAGTACCAAACATGCAAACAGTTAGAATGGATTATATCTGCAGCCTTGTACATGCATGGTAGCATCACTTGCAATCTATGATACATGTCGAACTAGAGTGAGTAGGTAGTCTTACTCCGAAACATGGATCCAACCCTCTTACCCTTTAAATCCATACAAATAACATATATAAAGATACTGAGAACTACATAAACAGTAGAGAAACATATAAGTGGCTAACAATAGTAAGCTGCAGAAGCATCATATAGGTGGATAAGTGATGATTGCGGAGATTGTAGTGGGGCGGTTCCCAAAAAGTATGGAAGATCCGTCGACCACTACTCCTCATCCTCTTAACTGCTCTGTAACCTCCAATTACTTATTATCTTCTTGTTCGTGGAGGTAGTGTCACCACCCACGATGTCGTAGACCGCCAGACCAATACCCCAATGAGAATCCCCCCATGTTGTATTTAATATCTCGTGGAAATAATGGGGTTATAAGCCATTATGGTTTTGATTAAGTCAAGTCAAGTCAAATGACCTGCTATGTCAGTAAAACGAGTTGTGTGACTCACTGGATTGATAGTCAGACTGATCAGTGTCGAATCTGGGAAGTTTAGTGGCCATGTACTTTCTTGAAAGTAATGTGGCATATTTAATGGCTAAGTATTATCTTAGAAGTGATATATTTTATGTCTGAGTGACATTTAAGGCCAAATGTTATAGAGGGCTTCTTGAGCAAGGAGACCCACTGGAATTCGCATAAGACTCAATATTGGATCTAAATTGAGAAGAAATGCGTATTTCTGAGGAAAGTAGCTAGCAAAGCCAACACTAGCTACTTAGCGAAAATAATAAGGTGTTAACTCTTTTAACGTAAAAGGTTAATGTGCTAACATCTCAGGAGTAAAACCAAAATACATAACCTTTAGTAATATTAATTGTATTAGGGACAGGAAGCCAGTGTCAAAAAGGTTTGAGGTTAGCACTTCTATTGGATAACATTAGTTAGCATTAAAGTCAATGCGTTTGTGACTATATTGCTTAGTATAAACTAGAGAGACGCGCTAGGCATATCTTGGGATGCAGAGGAGCTAAGTGACGCATTGGCTGGAGACATATTAGTTTTGGTGCCGAGGAGCTGGGACGCATAGGAGCAAGGGAGTCACGGAGCAAAGGCGCCACGAAGCCAAGGCAAGGGCGTCACGGAGCAAGCCAAGGATGCAGAGGAGCTAGGGACGTGACTTTGGGGATGCCTTGTGACGCTATTGGCCACTAGGTTTAGCGCATTTGGCACTTAGGGTTAGCACTTTGGTGCTATGGTTTAGGTGTCAAGGTGGCAATACGTTGGCTAAGGCCTTATTAGGCTAAAATATGCTACTAAGACCATTTTTGGTTAGTTAGCAATTCTCAGGCGCTAGAGTTTAGCACCAGGAAAGTTAGCGCTTTTAGCATTAATGTGGATAACTGGTGTCAATACGGTGCTAAGAAAAATAACTGGTGCTAACTTGGCGCTACTATGAGAAAAGGCTGGGGTTAGCCTAGCTCATAGGTTCAATGCATATTTATGGCATTGTTTCTTAGTTGTGGCGCATCCGAGAGGAGTGGCGCATAATTTATGGCTTATATTTAAGCAAAGTGCTAAAGTAGCATATTTTTACTTAAAAGAGCAGTTTGAGGAGCATTTGTTGCGAATGAAGCGTTAAGCTATAATATATTTAAGGGTTTAAGCATTAGTTGTTCCTGAGTTTAATAGATGTTGTTAGAACATCGATGCACATTCGAGGCAATTTCAAGGAATCCAACCGTCAAATTTATGCGACTTGAGACTTGTTCGATATGGCATGAATATTATGAGTATTGAGGAGGCTACAAGGCCAATTCATAATGTTTAAAGAGATTCAGTATTCTTAATTCACTTGCGGAATATAAGTAGAGACACAGTATCCTTTATTAAACATATGCACATATATATGCATATATATATGTTCTTTTTACTTAGCAGAGGGTAATTTTATGATTCTACCCCTTGTTATAAACTCACCATCTATATTAAGTCCCCTGCTTAGTGAGGAACAATAATGTAGCTCAGTAAGCACTAGATGGTGACAATATGCTTTCAATAAGTATCTATGTATAATTTAGATTTTAAGAGTATAGGAAAGTATACTTAGCTTCTGGGATATCTATATGTGCAACCCTTAGTGTGAAATTTGGTTGCGGATAGTAAGCGCCCTTGTCCCTGCTTTAAATATTAATTCCCACGGGTGGGAAAAGCCAAAGTCGGCACGACCAAGAAAAAGGGAACCTTGCGCCACTTTTTTTTAACTGGGAAAGGATTCTTCAAGTTGGCACTTATATATATATATATATGTTTTTTTCCCTTTTTACTTGACTTGTTATTATGGTTATGTTTGTTGGTAGTAGATGGTGTTGGTGATAATGATTGGCAGGCATCACCCGCTAGGAACAAGGTAAACACGTTCCTTTCTTCTCTTTTTGAATCACTAACTTAGATAAACTGGGGTTTTGGTAGTAATCTCATTATCCAATAGAACTAGAATTTCAAAATTTTCTCACATATCATATATATATCTTGTTAATACTGAGAATATTATTCCATTAAAACCCTAGTTTCATCTTTGTTCTTCTGGAGCGAAGTAGTTTTCCTTTCGGCAGCAACAACAAGAATACCAGTAAGTTTAATTTGCTGCTTAATAGACTAAAACCTTTTGATAAATCTTATTTTCTTTCTTTGAATAAAATCATAAAACTTTTTTGAGGTATGCCTCTCGAACGTCTGAAGAAAACTCGTCAATATGCTCTGGATCTCTATTTTGTGATTAATGCTGAAGAAGAAGCAAGATGCAGAGAGGAATTAGAGAAGAAGAGGGTTGACGATGAGAAGCTCGTATCTTTTATGGAGAAGCGATATCTTCGAGCAATTGCAAGAAGGGAGAAAACTGAACAAATGGAGCGAGGTGTTTGTCCTTACGGTGTGGCTCCTGATTCTAACGCAGATGAGTATCCTTCTGAGGAGAATCATGAAGTTAACATGGCATATGAGTCTGAGTCTGAATATTTCTCTGAGACTAAGGATGACCGTGAAGCTGCGTGTTGATGTTTGGTATGACATGCAGGCGGGTCCTTCCGACTCTGATGAGGAGACCATAGAGGATTCGGAGGAAGACCCTGACGGGATTCCAAAAGATGACTCTGAAGTAGAAGACCTTGAAGCGGGTTCCGAAGAGGAAAAAATAATTCCGAGGAAGACCGAGAAGAACCCGATTCTGATGAAGAGGGTGACGACGAGCATGACTGTCACTCGGACTCTGAGTCTTCTGATTAAGTCTCTATTTGTAGCTTTCTTTCCTTCTTCTCGTAGAGGACTTCCTTGAGTCAAACATTTCGTATATGGCCGTTATGATGGAACCATATTATTATTTTAGGACTTTTAGTAACTTTGCATCAATGTCTTATCATCTTGAAATTGATGAATGAACAACTTTATTTAGAAAATGTCATCAATTTTCGTCATAAAATTTTCAGAAGTATAGTGCTTAGGAAATATGCCATAAAATCTTCATACGGCCCCTGTTTTGGATGATTGACCCCTCTATCCTTATTAGGAAACAATTTCATACAACCCTTAAAGAAGAAATCCTGGTTTTGAGCTTGTTTTGGGCGTCAAAACGTCTGAAAAGTAGAGATCAGGAAGTATCCAGGAAAATCCTGATAATTTTCATACTTGACTCCAATAACCGTTTTTGCCATCACTCTTATCTCACTTGTACGATTGATACACAATTTTAACACGTTGTAGTAGACTCCGGTAAAAAACTTTTGATATAGGAACCATGCCAAGATTTATCACCAGTTGTTGTCAGCTTCAAAGTTTCCGAGAGGCAGTGAAAATTGCTTCTGAGTCGTAAAACGTCTTGTGATTGTTCCAACTCATATAACCAATTGAATAACACTTTGTAATGAATATATATGATTTTTATGAGTATGTGTGATAATTTTTATGGTTCATGCTCAAGAATTTTGTGTTTGAGACGCTATGGCTTAATTTGACATATCATCTCTACTTTTAGTGGGAGAATGATCAAATTCAGAGAGTCGAGTTCGCTAGTGAAAGAACAAGAATTACCATTGATCCCATTGTATATAATTCTCTCTCTCATTACAAAATTCATGAGAGGACTCTTGTTTGCATGCTAGTTGAGGGTAGTCTTTCCGTTGAGTATCTTGACAGGGGTGTTAACGTTTACTCTGGCTCCAGCAGGATTCTTCCTGGGTACTTATGTGCTGAGGGGAATCACCATTTCATCCACTTACGACAGCTTCTCTGTAGAAAATTCCAGGATCGTGGTAATTGGGTGTCCCTGAAACGGACGTTGATTCTTTTCTTCTGATAAGACCTTTGCATATGAGTAGGTCCCTATCTTGATGAGATTTTTTATAAAAATCCAGGGGATGACTCGAGGATGGGTTTGATATGTGAGGTGGAAGTATGTTTATGAGGGTCTTGAGTTATTTTTAAAAGGTTTGTTTGAATTAAACCTCTATGTATTTCGAAAGAGATTTTTTTTTTGTGGGAGTAAGTTATGACGAGTGATTCGTAAAGATTTTCTTTAAAGAAACAATGACAATTCTACTTGATTAATAAAATTGGAATCCTAAGTATCCCCGCAGTGATACTCGTAGGCATTTTGGAGGAATCGTAAATACTACATGAAGGAAAACAGGGAAATATGAACCATGATAAGATGTTCAGTTGAAAGTGTTGAGCCACTTGCCATGAATAACTGCTGCTGCAGGTTCTCCTTTTATGGTGATCAATTTATAATAGCCACCTATGGTAGCTGAAGAGATTCTATACGGTCCTTCCCAGGAGGAGCGACGGCGTCTTGATTCCTTGAGGACCAGGTCTCCCAACCGAAAAACATTCGGTTTGATCGATCTGGCTCTATGAATCTTATGTTCATACGGTTGCACCTTTTCCTTAATGTCTCTCGGATCATATATGAGGTAAAATATCTTCAAGAGCTCTGGTGGATCACAAAAGGCGGAAGTGATCTCTGCCCATCTGTTGAAGTATTGACTTGGAGTGGCTATCCATTCATAACGACGGGCTAGGGTACAATTGTTGTTTCTAGCAAGGTCTAGTCCCCAGTATGTAGGCATATGAGGATGATCCAATGAAAAGGAAGCAAACTGAGTGAGAACTACCTGAGTGCGAAATTTGTTGATATAAGCCAATACGCTCTCAGTTGGTGCTTGACTCCCCTCCGTGGCTTTGAGAAACTGGTATTCCTTCAGGTACAGGGGCAGGTTCTTGCTGAAGCTTGGCTTGACCCCAGGAAGGGGGCGCTTAACTCGAGGCGGGACTTCTGGCCGAGCTCTTATAATAGCTGCTGATTGTTGGAGCCATGCATGTCCCCGGATCATGTCGTAATTAATATTTCCTTTGATGATGTGAAACTTGGTATTTGTTTGAGTAGCTCCGGCCGCTACTGTGAGCGTGATGTGTCCGTAAACATTTTTGATCATTCTTTAGGGATCTCTGATGGTTATCGGTGAGCGTGTTACTTTTTGTCGGGTTACTCCCGCTGCTTTCAGAGTCGTGACACTAATAATGTTGATATCCATGCCTTTGTCGATTAGTTCCCTTCTGAACTTAACATTTCTGAGTCGCACGGTAGTAAAAAGTCCCTGATTACGTCTTTCATCGTTCTGGTTGATCATGTGATCCGAAGGGGGCTCGTCTCGAGTGAGAGTGTCTTTAGTGAAGGATGGTAAACGTTCGCTAGATACGAATCGATTGAGGGTATTGAAAATATTTTCACACTGACCCTTTGAGAAGTGGAGGAGTTTACACATGCGCTCTATTAGTGATTGAACTTTTGGTTTGACCGGCTCTTCAGAGAGGGTGAACCTTCTAATAGGAAGTAGATTTTCATGAACCCCTTTAGTCCCCATTCGTAGTTCCCCTGATTCTATTTTCTTCTTGAAGATACGTCTCAAACCATTACACTCACTGGTGGGGTGATTGAAAAATCGGTGAAAATGACAATATCTCGGGTCGGCCATTTCTTGTGGAGTAGGTGGGCATCGTACAGGTGGAAATTTGATGATCCCTTCTTTCACCCATGCTTCTAGTAATTTAAGGACTTCTTCCGGGAATTGAAAAATCGGCACAAGTTATATCAGGATTTATGTCCTCCTTTTACTGTTGTTGTGGATGTTGTTGTTGTTGTTGTTGTGGCCCCTTAGGGGCGCATTAGGAATGAGTGACTCATTGGGTCAGTCCATGGTTCACGGTTGGAGTGGAGGGAAGACGCTTAGTTTGTGATCCCCGCTGGGATGGAGCTTTTCTCTTAGGTTCCTCGTTATTGACAGCACCGATTGATGGTTGAACACTGTATTGTTTATTGATTAGCCGCCGATTCCCACGGGTATCTCCACAACTCTCTTTCTGGTCTAGTTCTCTCCAGGAGGGTGGGAACAGTTATGGCGGATCGTTTTGCAGCTTCATGTAACTCAGAGAAAGTCTGAAAACGTAAATTTTCGAGAAGAGCACGGTAAACAGGGATCATACCATTAATGCAGAGCTCCACCATTTGATGTTCCGTCACATTCATATTATGACAATCCAAAGTTTGAATTCTGAATCTTTTCACATATTCATTCAGGTGCTCATTATTCCTCTGGAACATTCTTCCCACGTCTAATAGGGTGATCTTCTCGGAGACAAAGAAGTGTTTCCTATAGAAGGTGTTAACCATGTCTTCCCAATCAGAGATGCTATTGGGAGTAATATTGTTATACAAGGTGTAGCCTCTTCCAGTGAGGGACTTTGAAAACTCTTTGAGACGTAGTATATGATTGTATTCGTGTCCCCCGAGGGATTCGAGAAATCGAGAGATGTGCTCACGAGCATTTCCAGTTCCATTGTACAATGAGAAAGTTGGAGAAGAGTAACCTTCCGGTATAGGGATCTTCTGGATTTCAGGCGGGCAGGGAAGTTGGTGTTGATGGTTTGAGGATGAGTCCTCTTTGCTATGATTTCGCAGGAGTCTCTCCAAATCTTCATGGGTAACAAAATTGGATTGCTGGTACCTCTGTGGTAGTCGATCAGGAATGATGTGGAACCCTTTGTCTTTTCGAGCCCCAGGTGTTTTAGCATCAGCGGCCGCTGCAAAGTTGGTCATGGTCTACTCTGTTAGGCGATGACGTTGTTCCGGGGAGAGTTGCTCTGTCAGGGTCTTGAAGCAAGCTAGTACTTCTTTCTGAGTAGTATCCATGTCCACCCGAGTTCTGGCAAGGACTTCTTGCCTCTTCATCAGATCAACTGTGTTGATCAGAGTTTGAGTATTCTCGGTGTCTTCAGCAGTTTTGTCACCGAAAGGAGGTGTAGTAATAGAATTGGTACGGGGAGGTTATGTAGCAATAGGGGTGTTTTCAGAATCACCACCACTGGTACTCCCTAAACTAACAATAGGATTTGTAACTTTTTTAGACCTAAGATCCACCATTTTGAATAACTGAAAATTGGCTTTTATAATCAAGAGGCTGATTTCCCGCTGTGGTCGCCAATTGTTTTAAGGTGAAAAAAAATATACTGCAAAATGGTACTTTCAAGTAGGTTCGAGAGATCAAGCTCGAACAGGATGAGCTAAACCAAGAAATGGTCATTCACGTCCTGCTTCGATTACAAAGATGGAAAAGATTTGGGTAGGTCTTAGGGGGAGGGAAACAAAGAAGGTTGAGAAATATCAGTAGTTTGTGAAGAAGAATGGATTCTACGAGAGGAATCGCTAATTCTACAGGTTTTTGGTTTCTTCAGACTGATTGTGTTGTTTGCCCCTTGTTCTGTCTTGTTTCGAATAAATGAGAATCATCTATTTATAGTTTGAAGAGGACACACTGATTTTCTCGTAAGTCGTGGAAGTTAGGGAGATGTGGAGAAGTGATGATTGTGGATATTGTAGTGGGGCATTTCCCAAAAGTACTGAAGATCTGTCTGAACACTACTCCTCATCCTCTAAACTGCTCTGTAACCGCCCATTACTTATTATCTTCTTGTTCGTGAAGGTAGTGTCACCACCCATGATACCGTAGACTGCCAGACCAATACCCCAATGAGAATTCCCCCATGTTGTACTTTATATCTCGTAGAAATAGTGGAGTTATAATCCACTATGGTTTTGATAAGGTCAAGTCAAATGACCTGTTAAGTTAGTAAGACGATTTGTATGACTCACTGGATTGATAGTCAGACTGATCAGTGTCGAATCTGGGAAGTTCAGTGGCCATGTACTTTCTTGAAAGTAATGTGCCATATTTAATGGCTAAGTATTAGCTCAGAAGTGACTTATTGTAAGTCTAAGTGGCATTAAAGGCCAAATGTTGTAGAGGGTTTCTTGAGCAAGGAGACCCACTGGAATTCGTATAAGACTCAATTTTGGACCTATATTGATAAAAAAAGCGTATTTCTGAGAAAAATAGCTAGCAAAGCCAATACTAGCTACTTAGCGCAAATAATAAGGTGCTAACTCTTTTAACGTAAAAGGTTATGTGCTAACATCTCAGAAGTAAGACCAAAATGCACAACCTTTAGTAAATATTAATTGTACTAGGGATAAGAATCCTGTGTCAAGAAGGTTTGAGGTTAGCACTTCAATTGGATAGCATTTGTTAGCATTAAAGTCAATGCATTTGTGACTAAATTGCTTAGTATGACTAGAGAGACGCGCTACGCATAACTTGGGATGCAGAGGAGCTAAGTGACGCATTGGCTGGATACGCATTAGTTTTGGTGCCGAGGAGATGGAACGCATAGGAACAATAGCGTCACGAAGCCAAGGCAAGGGCGTCACGGAGCAAGCCAAGGACGCAAAGGAGCTTTGGACGCGACTTTCGGGCGCATAGGCCTTGTGACGCGCTTGTCCACTAGGGTTAGCGCATTTGGCACTTAGGGTTAGCACTTTGGTGCTAGCGTTTAGGTGCCAAGGTGGAAATACGTTGGCTAAGGCATTATTAGGCTAAAATATGCTAGCTAAGACCATTTTCGGTTAGTTAGCACTTCTCAGACGCTAGAGTTTAGTACCAGGAAAGTTAGCGCTTTTAGCGTTAATGTGGATAACTGGTGCCAATGCGGTGCTAAGCCAAATAGCTGGTGCTAACTTGGCGTTAATATGAGAAAAGGCTAGGATTAGCCTATCTCAAAGGTTCAATGTATCTTTATGGCATTGATTCTTATTTGTGGCGCATCCGAGAGGAGTGACGCATAATTTATGGCTTATATTTAAGCAAAATGCTAGAGTAGCATATTTGTACTCAGAATTGCACTTTGAGGAGCATTCGTTGCGAATGAAGCGTTAAGCTATAATATATTTAAGGGTTTAAGCATTAGTTGTTCCTGAGTTTAATAGATGTTGTTAGAACATCGATGCACATTCGAGGCAATTTCAAGGAATCCAACCGTGAAATTTATGCGACTTGAGACTTGTTCGATATGGCATGAATATTATGAGTATTGAGGAGGCTACAAGGCCAATTCATAATGTTTAAAGAGATTAGTATTCTTAATTCACTTGCGGAATATAAGTAGAGACACAGTATCCTTTATTAAACATATGCACATATATATGCATATATATATGTTCTTTTTACTTAGCAGAGGGTAATTTTATGATTCTACCCCTTGTTATAAACTCACCATCTATATTAAGTCCCCTGCTTAGTGAGGAACAATAATGTAGCTCAGTAAGCACTAGATGGTGACATTATACTTTCAATAAGTATCTATGTATAATTTAGATTTTAAGAGTATAGGAAAGTATACTTAGCTTCTGGGATATCTGTATGTGCAACCCTTAGTGTGAAATTTGGTTGCGGATAGTAAGCGCCCTTGTCCCTGCTTTAAATATTGATTCCCACGGGTGGGAATACTCCCTTTGTCCCTTGTGTATAGGCGGAATTTTCCAATTCTCTTAGAATAAAAAAATGGATTTCATAAATATTTATCATCTTTCCTGTTTTACCCCTTATTTTATTCTCAACACTAGAAACATTAAGTTAATTGTGATAATTCTCAAGTATCATAAATAAGTCCATGTGTGGAAAAAATAGCCTTAGAATTGGAACTCCGGCTATCTAATGGGACTACAAAATTTCTAAACTCCGCCTTTATAATAGGGACGGAGGGAGTACGTTAATCAACCTGCAACAACCTGTTTATAATATATTAAATAACGTATTTATGATATATTACATTAATCAACCTGGCACCGTGGACTGTTAATATCACTTACTTACTAAAAATATAAAGTATTGCGAGACATGCTAGTCACATGATGGTCTCATTAGACTTGAAAATCGTTAGTCTAATCAATTAATTGTCATACTGAGTCTTGGATTTACTAATTGAACAAGTAGCATTCTTTATGACTTAATCGACTTAACAGTAGCATTATCTCTACTAATAGTTTACTACGGGACATCAAATGTGTCACATGGAGGGATATTCACTAGGATATTGGTATTGGTTGTCTACGACACTTGTGTACAATGGTACTGTCACCAACAGTACACTCGTAATGAGAAAAAACAGTTAGTCGTAGGGTAGTAACGGAAAGGAATACGGATAGTGGGCGTGAACTTATGAGGGTTTCCCATCTTAACGGACGTGATCACTCCTCACGCCTCCCCACTTTGTCCACTTCACCCACCTTCTCCACTAAATATGAGATCAATATATTCTAACCATTATAAATAGGTATCTAACTTATAAATAGCGTGGAAGGTATATTCGATGTCAACTATATTCCAGTCCGAAGTTTGATAGTAGGCTAGTCTCTGTAGCAGCTTAATACAGTGTGTGTTCATACTGGACGAGGTCCTGGGGTTATTCTGCTAGAGTACAGTTTGCCTTATTAAGAAAATTTATGGTGTCTTGTGTTATTTCCTTTCGATATTATATAGTTTATCATATAATTGAAATATCACGGGAAGTACGTTATTCAACATAGTTAGATTTTCTCATCAGTAGATATCTTAAGAAACTTGTTCTTGTTGGATTTAGATTTTGGAATATAAATCATACAAAACTTTGTCTTGTTGAATTCAGATCTTGAAGTTTCGAGATCATTCTAGGTTGACCTTATGGATTTGTATCTTAATTATATAATCCAAAGGTTTCCTTGTATCTAAAAACAAGAATAAGAATCTTTTCAAGACGAGTTCTTGCGGTATTAAGATCTAGACGTATTTATTATAGAAGGATTGTCCATACAGGTTCATGAACGGAATAGTTGGTGGTATAATAGGTACCATCTCCTTTTTAAAGGGTTTAATATGGACAAGGAGGAGCTGGTAGGTTGTCCACTTGGAAGCCATTTGAAGTTAAACTCGTGATCAATGCCCCGATGGAGGAAATTCCTAATACATCCACAAATGGTAGTTTGATGTATGTCATGGTGTTTAAAAGGCCAGATAAAACTTATGTAGTTGGAGTGGTAATCATATTTCTAGTTAATCCTGGTACGGAGCATTGGGAGGCACTGAAATGATAACTACGATATCTAAGAGGAATTTCTAATATGTGTTTGTGCTATGGTGGTGATAAGCCAGAGTTAGTGGGCTACACAAATTTTGATTTAGCAAGTACCCAAGACAGTATAAGGTCGATATAGGATTATTTATATACTTATGCCTAGGGAGTTGTGTCTTGGAAAATTAAATTACGAAGATGTTAATTGTTATCTACTACATAGACATAACACATAACAATTACAGATGGTTACAAAGATATAATATGAATTAAAAGGTTTTTTTTAAGAACTTGGTGTAAAAATACATAAATATATATTATTATTGTGACAACCAGAGTTCCATTCATCTTAGCAAGCATTCGAGTCTTCATTTGAGATCGAATCACATCAATATTACATACCAGTGGGTTCAAGAAGTTCTCGATGAAAAGATCTTGCAGATTGAGAAAATCCATACAAATGACAATGGTTCTGATATGATGATAAAGTCACTACTGAAGTACAATCATGTTCACTTTTAAAACAGGGCAGGCTTGGTGGTGACCGGTACCTCGCCATATGCCATGAGTGGAGATTGTTGGGCCTATCACTTTTTATGGATAACCCAACAGTGTCCCATAACTTAGTAAGGGTGTTTCCTATAACCATTTTTGTTATGTCTTGTTATAAAGATGAATTTGGGGATCCAAATTCAATATTGCTAAAACATGGAGTAAAGAAGAAAGAGTGCAACCACCATTAAGGGTTTGATCGTTGATGTTGGAGAGTTGTTAGAACTTGAGAAGAATAAGAAGAAGAAGAAGGATTCTTGCTAAGGGTCCGTTTGGTCGGTGTTATTCAAGTGGTGGTTTATAGGGTTTGTTCAAATTTTAGTAGTAAGTTTCTCATCTTCCTTATTTTTTTGATGAGAGGTAAAGAAATTGTTGATCTACCATTACTGGTGAATTGAAAAATTGGCATTGTTATTCAAGTGGTATATGTACCTTGAAGTTGTGTGAAATCCTAATTTGGGAGAAATAGTTGTAAACCATTATTTATTAAAGTGGAAGTTTACGAGTAATTTTTTATTTTTCGCATTGAAAAGGTTTTCCCACGTAATTTTTGATGTTGTGTGATTGCTGTTATTTTGCCGTATTTGGTCTATTGTGTATTAATTGATTATGCCAAATCCATATTGCGTATAGTATCTAGGATCGGTAACTCTCCCAACAATGTTTACTATCCTACAAAACATCATAAAAGAAAAAATTGTTGAAACGGATTGTACAAATAAGGAACAAACAAAATGATGCACGTTATTTTTAGCGGGGATTTGAATTATAAATAACATTGTAAGAAATAAAGAAAGAGGAGATTGAAGCAGGGCAAAAACTGGGCATGCAAATTTTTTGTTATAGGTTGGCATTAAGGATAAATTAGCTAAACTTTAGTCTTGTGAGCTAGATGGGTTGGGTGGGAAACTGCCAACTTAAATCTTGGGTGGCTCCGCCCGTGGATCTAAAATATAATGACCGCTTAATGAGTTTGTTCTTTGGCATGATATTGTTTGATTTTCAGATTTGTGATGGAAATAATCATGGTTCAGCAAACAAAATAAATCTTGTTTTGAAAAATTAATCCAATACTACTTCCGTTTTAGCAAAAGTGTTACTATCACTTTTATTGAAACAGAGGGAGTATGTCTTATAATTGTTACTACATTTACCATTTTTTTTAGATTTCCGCAGTTAATAATCCTTAAAAAAAGTTATACTGCAAGTCAACTTTCAGAAATAATGAGAACTACCAACATCTATTGTCTACATGGCATTAGTGTTTGCATTCAGTCGAGCTCCACACTTAACGCGGCAGTGCATGCACAATACTTTTGTACCTATATTTTTTTTAAAACATCTTTTGTCCCTTGATATGGATTGAAGTTACCATCTTGCTTTTCCCTATTTAGTTCGATCATTTTACCTTTTAAATTGTACTTATAAAATCCAGTTGGAAATCCCATGAGAAAACCTAAGGATTAAAATTAAAAACTTCCCCCCACAATCCCATGACATTTAACTTAAGATTTATACAGATGTCCAAAAAAGGTTCACGAGATCCCTCTCAAAAATCTCCATGGTAAGTATAGAACGATTGGTGTACTTAACTCTGGCAAATTTCATGCCAAGTTGATTTGATGACCGGTATTCTCTGAAAAATAACAAGAGCACTAGATAACACTCCTGTAGTTACATTAGGGAAAATATCAATTTATCACATCTACAATTTGCTGATGATACCTTGATTTTTTTGGATGCTAAGGAAGAGGTAGTAGATAACTTGATGATGATCCTTCAAGTGTATGAAGCAATTACATGCATTAGAGTCCATCTGGAAATAGAACTATTATTAGTCTCGGAGCAGATCATAAGATAGAAGATTTGGCTAATATTCTCATTTTTATTGTTTCGATTCATATTCTCCAAAAAGTAGATCCCGCTCTAATAACTCCGAATAAATTAAATACATGCATTAAGATACATAGGTTTTTATTCCACAACAACGAAAGCACTTTTGCATTATACATTGTAAAGTGGAGAAATTACTTCTAAAGTATTTGGGAATACCATTGGGTGCATCTTCTAGACGAACAAGTGTATGGGAGGTCATTGTTGAGAAATTTCATAAGAAACTCGTAAAATGGAAGAGAAGATTCTTCAGCAAAGCAGGAAAGATAGTTTTCATCAATACAACTCTTGCTAGTCTGTCAATCTATTTTATGTCTCTCATGCAAATGCCTGCATCATCTGAGAAGAGAATGAAAAAAATCATGAGAGACTTTTTATGGGGCTCTACAACAACAAAGAAAAAAAGTTGTTGGGTGGCTTGGGAGAAACTCAACAAAACAAATGAGGCAGGGGGTCTATCTATAAGGTGCCTTAGATGGACAAATAATGCATTATTAACTAAATGGAGCCGGAGATATGCAATGGAGAAGAAAGCATTATAGAGAAAAATTGTACAACAAAGGACTAAGTCAGATGAATATGCACTTTTCCCCAAGGAATTTAAACTCCCCTATGGGAGAGGTTTTTGGGAGGGGATTCAAAAAGAAAAATGGTTTATGGAGAAAAATTATAGCATTAAAGTTAGAAATGGCCAAAGAGTAAATTTTTGTTTTGATAAGTGGCTAGTGAGCACTCCTGTGATTACCAAAAATCTAATCTTTGGATCACAACCATCAGAGTCAAAAACATAGTCATATCAAATCTCATATAATGAAAACGAAACATGTTATCAATTAGAACAAGAAATTGAAACATGAATCAACAAAATGATTTAACGTGGTTCGACAACGGATTGTCTACATCCACGGGTGTTAAAGGATTTGGATGATTTTCATTCATGATTATATGTTACAAAAGGATCAAATACAATTTGCATCAAGTAAAATTTATTAAAGAATTAATGAACTAGGATTATAATTAACACATTACCCATACCTAAACTTTTTGCTCTGATCCTATTCTTTTTGCCAAATTCTCTAAAAAAATTCCAACCCCTTCTTTCTGTTTTGGAGTTTGGTATTTATAGTAAATATCATGGGTCCTCCAATCTAAAATTTCCACCTATTAGTTCTTATCCTGACTTTAGAATGAAGCTTATCCCGCACTCTTATTGGTATTTCCCGCAAGGCTTGTCATGCGTACTTCTTATTTCCCTTAGTTTCCCGCTTGGTGATCCGCACCTCTTCTGCGGATTTGTCTTTAAGTTATTGTTTTTGGATTTGGATGAATGTTGCGGTCTTATTAGAATTATGGCATGTCTGACATGTGGCCATTGAAAGTGGTTTGTCATGCTTTAGCTTCTTTTGTTCCGCAACCTGTTCATCTGAGACGTGTCCATCATGCATTAATGTTTGTCAGTTCTATCCTTTTTGTCAGGCTTTTCCGCAACTTATGTGTCAGTCATGCAACGATAATGTATGTTTTGTACAGTGTTCCATGTTGTCCCGCAACTTATGTATCGATCATGCAACGAAGCTGTCTGTTTCAGATGTCTATTTCAGTACTTATCAAAGAGTTTTGATTCAGTGTTTCTCGTTCCATCATAATATGATACTCTTTCCATAGTATTTGAACATGTGTATTAGGGATTTAATACCCTCACAATTTGCCCCTTTTTTCTTTGAATTTTGACATATGGTAAAATTTTGAAAAAGGAAAAATAGTTATTACTTTTCCAATTTTCACGCCACTAATAAATTTTCTTCCCACATTTAGGATAACTTTTCTGACGGTTTTGACGGTTTCGAGAAGATCACGTCTCTGATAAAGTTTTTTTCTCTCCCACTTTCTTTTTCGACGGTTTCGTCAGTTTTAATCCTCTCATATTTAACACAAAGCTTGTCACATCTCTCACCTCACCTTTTGTCTTCTTTGTCTTTTTCTTCTTAATGTTTTTGTTCTTTTTCATTCTTCTGAAACTGAACTTTTCAGTGATTCCTCGTAATTTGATTAATCCACTTTGTGCTGATTTTATTTTGATTAAGGATTTCTTGCATCGGGATCAGGTTTTCTTTTCATTCATTTTATCTGATTTGATTTCTGTTCTTCACTCTATTCCAGGTAATATTCTTAACTATAATATACATGTTTATCTAATAATCTTCTTAACTGAGTTTTTTAGGAGTGAATTGTGATGATGATGTTTTTATTTTGATTTTTGATTGTTCTATTGAATCCATGAATCTTTTCTCTTCTTGATCAGAAAGCTATTTACTTGTTTACATTCTGGTTCAATGATCATCTTGATGTTCTTCTGTTCTATTAAATTTCTGTTTTATTTTTGCTTTTCATCGTGATGAATTTATCTTTTCTTATTTTCTCATATATAGATAAAAATTCATCATTTCTGGGAAAACTGATAGTAAAGATGCTGGTGGTGTTCCTCATCATGATGATCATCCTTTAGAAAGGAAATCATCTTGTTATTTTGCGAAGAAGAAAGAAGTGGTAGATGAATCTGGTGTTTCAAATGTTCAATCTTCTGATGATATTGATGTTGCTGCTAATAGACCATCTACTAAAAATAAGCGTTCAAACGAAAACTTGAGCTTTAGGTCAATGAATATTGAAGAGTTTAAAGAGAAGCACCAACTTCAACAATTTGAAGTTTCCTTTTGCGATCCTGCTGAAGGAGATGAAATCACGCTTGATATGATTAGGAAATTTGAGTATAGCAACAACAGGTTGTTAATAACTGCGGGATCGTTGGATGCGGGCTTGAAGCTTCCTCTGTACAAGAGCGGGGATTCTTTCCAGTACGAGGTTCTTGCGAGCCGAAACAAGTCCAAGCACGGTTTGGTCCGGTCTGTTGCCCAATACAATGGGAACTGGTGGCGCGTGATGGATGAATGTAGTTAGCGCAGCAGGGGAGAAACAAATTTCTCATGCTACGTTCCCAATCCTGCGGAACGTGAGCATTATACCGTAGATAATTTCCATGCTATGTATGCTGACAATATAGCCGTGAAGAATTATAAGAAGTGGAGTGTCGGTCTGGGTCGTAGAGGTGGTGAAGGATTTCGTCTGCTCTGGGAAATTGATAATTCTAGATTGAATGTCATTCCTTACTGCCCTTGGCAGTTAAACTTCAAAGGCTTTTCTTTCTCGCTTGACGATGTGGTATGTAAAATTTTCTCTATTCTTCTGCATCGCGCTTTGAACATTGTCTAATTTTTTTTTTCTTTTTTTTTATAGCCGCAAGTCGATGGGAGCTCAAAAGATGATTCGGGTGTTAAGCGCAAAGCCGCAGTTTCAATAGAAAAGGTATTGATTTATCCAAATGAATTTGCATGTTTCTTTTGAATATTATTTAATGAGTTCCTGCGGTACATTGACAGGGTCGGAAAAAAAGCTAAGGTTGCACCCCCGCGTTTCCACCGATAGGGAGGAAGGTGAAATCCGTGATTCACCCCATTGTCAACCAGAGTCGAGAACTAAGGATAAATCTGTTGAACCTGAAAGAAATATGGAAAACAGAATGTCCCGCTCCAGCTGAAAAATTTTGTGCCCACTGAGCTAGTTACCGCTTCGGTAGAACCTACGGGTGTCGTGGACATCTGTCTGAACCAGGCCGCAGATCCTGAGTCCTCCTATCTTATTTCTCAGTTCTCTCATTTGTTTGAGGATGATCTTTTTGTTCCTTCTGCAAGCGATGATGGTTTATCTGATAAGGAAAATCCCACAGTTCAGGGTGAGTCGGGAAATGTTGCGGTAGAAGAGGGTGAGCCGGCAAATGCTCGGTAGAAGCTGCTTCTACCGAGGATAATGTCGTAAGCATGGCTGTCAGTGATGTAGTTCAGATGAATGACAAAATCTCGCACAGTGATAAGGGTAAAGGAATAACGGAGGACGAAAACCTTATGGATAAGGAAGAGGAGGCCTTCCGCTGGTTTATGTCTAAGGATTTGTTGTCCGTCCCATGCAACTTTGATCCAGTGGAGAGAGATAGCTCTGCGGTTGCTAATCTGCGGGAATACATGCGGTCTGCTCCGTATGACGTAGTGAAAGAAGCCTGGTTAAAAGGCCAAGGCCATCCCGTCAACCCTTCTTTATACATAAACCTTCCATCCTCTCTTGCAGAGACGATTTCTCTTGCGGATGGTGGAGGTTACTCTTTCCCGCAACAAGCTTTCTTGCAGGTATTTTTATTATTTTAATGACCTTTAGTTTCATTTTATTTTCATATTTATTTATAACTTTAATTATGTTAATTACAGCTTGCTCGGGTCAGAACGCCGCATATGTGGCTTATAAATTTTACAAAGGTCGATCCATGAAGATGGAGACTCAGTTCAGGACTGTGGAGGAGAAATTAATCAGATCGGAAGAAGATGCTACGGATTTGAAGCGGGAAAATGATACGCTTCTTCAGCAGTTACTAGATATCCGGAATCAAGGTTTTACACTTTTCCTCTTATGTCATTTTTCTTACTTTATTTACATGTTTCTGATTTACTTTATGGGATCATCGGGGGATTCAAATCTTGTGACTAGGCTGCAACGTAGAGATATGCGTCTGAAAGAACATGTTTTAAAAATCAATAAAGAAAATATGGAGATCAAGGAAAGATTCAATAACTTGGTTGATAGGATGAATCAAACCAAATCAAAGTACGATGAATTATAATCGAAGCAACGACTTTTATATGTAGATTATATCCGCAAGAAGAATATGACGTTACTTTGTTATGGACTATGGATTGTGTTCTTGAAATGCGGGCACAATAAGAGAAGTTGGAAGAAGAAAATCGCAAGCTCTGTATGGAACGCCAGAATATCCTTAAGGGATTTCTCGTTCCCGGTCACACCATAATTCACAGCTTTCTTCTTATATGGCGCAACTCATTAAAGACAGAGATAACTCAACTTCATATGCTCATGCTAAAGGGAATGCACTTGCAGAAGCCCAGGCTAAAATCCGCAGCATACCACTCTTCATCGTGAAAGTGATATTTTCCGCTTACATAGAGAGATGGAAAGGTATACAAATGAATCAAATCAGTTGTGGATCAATGATTCATTGAAACAAGCGGAGTTAGATCAATTTCGTTTAGGTCTTCAGCAACTTACGGACAATTATCGTAAACTTTCAAAAGAATATAACTTCTTTGATGATTCTAAAGACGCAATGGTTCATGAATTAGAAGAGTTTGAATCCCTCGCAAGAGGTATCCTATTTTATTGCTCATTTAAAGTTGAATATCATTTCCGTATTGATTAATATGTTATTTATGTTGCAGGCTTTGAGGAAAAATTTAAAGATGCGGCCGTAAGAGCTGATAAGGCCGAAGAAAAACTTAATGTTGCAATGCTAAGTTGGAGGAAATCAAAGGAAAACTGAAGCTTGTTACTGCCAAAGCCAATGAGGCGCAATGTCAACTTGAGCTTCTATCTTTTAAGACTAAAGAAGCAAAGGACAAATGGAAGCTGGAAAACTTGAAAGTTGAGAGCTTGACTCGTGACTTGGCTTAGGAGCAAGGGAGAAGACTTTATTTGGAGGGGAGTGTCCAAAAGTATGCAGCCGAAGTGGATAAGTGTAAGCAAGAGCTTGAAGCCGCAAAAGCTAAAATTTCTTGGCTAAAGATTGAAGCTCGTGTTGGAGTTGCAAAAGCGATTAATAACAATCTTGATAAGGTTAAAGTTGATGGATTCACGAAAGTTTATAACCGCAAGGAAATCCCTCAACACCTTTCTCCTAGTGCAAAACCTCCCGCTCCTTAGTTTTTTCTTCTTTCAAACTGTATTGACAAACTTCTTTTTTATCTCGTATTAATGTTCCTGCAAAACAATTTATAAATATATATTCATTGTTAGTTTGTTGACTGAGTGTGTGAATTGATCAACCGCAAGGCGTTTTTTGTACCTTGAGTTGCCTTTGAGGGTACAGTCACATGACTAACTTCTCTCTGGCCAGGATGAAATTAGTATGCGGACCCTAAGAGTACCTCCTGAGATGCAGTATACCTGATACAATAATTAATGTCATGTCAGGCATCTCTGTGGCGAAAGATCCAATAATCATACACTCATAGAAATTTATATGGATTTTCTAAAGAGATTGCATTTGTTATGCTTTACCTAGTATGAAGCTAAATTATTGTATGATTGCATTGTTGGTTATGGATAATATGGTTTGAGATATTGTGCGTTCCAAGGATGCCGTAATACTTCTCCATTCATATTCCTCAAGTGGTATGAGCCCTGTCCCGCAATATCTTGTATGACATATGGTCCTCCCCATGTGGGTGCAATTTTTTTTGCTCTTTTATCTCTTTGATATTCTGGGATTTGTCGTAGAACATACTTCCCTTCAACAAAGTTCCGCAACTTTACTTTCTTATTATATTCTCTTGCCAGTCTTCTTTGATAATTTTCCATTTTTTTAGTGTAACCTCTCTTCTTTCTTCTAAGTCGTCCAACTTCTCAAGCATCAGATCTGTGTTTAAATTCTTTTCCCATGCTTCTGTCCTTGTTGTGGGTACAATAATTTCTGTTGGAATAAATGCTTCCGCTCCATAAGTGAGAAGAAATGGTGATTCTCTAGTGGCTTCTCTTCTTGTCGTGCGATATGCCCACAAAGTGTTATGAAGTTGTTCGCACCATCGTTTATGATGTCCATCTAGAGTATTTTTTAGATTCATGGCAATAGTTTTATTTGTAGCTTCAGCTTGTCCGTCACTTTGAGGATAAAGTGGAGTGGACTTGTTCTTTTGGATATTAAATGCTTCGAAAAGTATATCAATATTTTTCCCTGGTAATTGTTGTCCATTGTCCGAGACTATAGCTATCGGGATTCCGAATCTGCAAATTAAATCTTCGAATAAAAACTTAAAAACATTTGTATCTCTAATGAGAGCAAGAGCTTTAGCTTCAACCCATTTAGTGAAATAATATGTTGCTACAATCAAGTATTTTCTTTTTTGTGTGCCTTCCACTAAGGGCCCAACAATATCTACTCCCCATTTTGTAAACGGCCACGGGCTGAGTACAGAATTGAGTTCCGTTGCGAGAGCTTTAACTCTTTTCACAAAGCGTTGACATTCTTCTTGCCAGATTGTCCGCATCTTTGTGCGTAAATGGCCAGTAATACCCTTGCGTCTTTGTTTTCAGTGTGAGTGATCGTCTTCCGCTATGATTTCCCGCATCTACATAATGAATATATGTGAGAATACGTTGTCATTCTTTTTGTGACAAACACCGAAGTAACGGTCTCAAAAAATACTTGTGGTACAAAATTTTATCCCGCAATTGATAATTTGCAGATTTTGATTGCACTTTCCTTGCCTCTTTCGTGTCTGCGGGAAATATCCCAATTTGTAAGTACTGATGTACCGGGAGCCTCCAATCTTCCTCGGATGTTTCATTTTCTGGTTTCTGTGGAAAGTTTGCATCATCTTTAACGGATGTATCTTCAATATCTTCACCTACTTCTTCTTCTATGTTTTCGACCGCCCATAACTTAATTGATGGCTCATAGATGCGCCCAATTTTGACTACTGATGTATTTTGATCTTTTATCATTGAAGATATGAATGCTAATACATCAACATGGCGATTTTTCTCTCTGGATAAATGTCGAAAAACTATATTTGGAATTTGAGATGCCAATTTTTGAACAAGATTCTTGTATTCTATCAAGTCTTCATCAAGCGCTTGATGTTTCAACTCAACCTGCTGTATTATCAATTGTGAATCACTTGTAAGTTGTACATCACTTATTCCCAATTCAATGATGAGCCAAAGGGCATGAACCACAGCCTCATATTCCACTATATTATTTGTGTGTTCACCGAATTCAAGACGAAATGCATGTACCATCCGATCTCCTGTAGGGGTTGTAATCACAATTTCGATTCCGCTCCTTCTTTATTACGTGCCCATCAACAAATACTCCCCATCTGCGAGAATTTACAGAACTCAGAATATCTTGGGAATCATCTTCTTCTATTCCCGGCAAACCTTGGATTTCAAAGTCGTCATCCAGTGGTAAGTCCGCAAGGAAATCTGCCAAGACTTGTGATTTTTGTGCAGTTTGTATGTCAAACATGATATGGAATTGCTCCAATTATGTATTCCATTTCGCTATTCTCCCTACTTTTCCCGTATTCTTTAGTACGGACTCTAATGGAGCTTTACTTGGTACCCACACATAATGTGTTAGAAAATATGTGCGCAATTTCTGTGTAGAAAAAACCAGTGCTAATATCAATTGTTCAATTTTGGTGTAATTCTTTTCTGCAAGATTAAGAGTTTTACTGATATAGTACACTGGTTTCTCTACTTTCTCATTTGTTCGTACCAATACCGCACTTACAGCTTCTTCTGTTGCAGCTATGTACAAGGCCAGTACCTCTTCAGGCTTCGGTTCTTGTAATGCAGGTAATGTGGCAAGATAATCTTTGATGTTTTAAAAGGCTTGTTCACAATTTTCATTCCATACAATTTTCTTTTCTTCTTCAGTGTGTCAAAAAATGGTTTACATTTGTCTGATGATCTGGCAATGAATCTGCTAAGTGCGCTAAACATCCATTTAATTTTTGTACTTCCTTTACATTCCTTAGAGATGGCATATTAACAATCGCTTTTATTTTTGCTGGATCCACTTCAATCCCTTTTTTTGTGACCAAGTAACCCAAGAACTTTCCAGATGTAACTCCAAAAATGCATTTATCCGGATTTACTTTCATTTTATATTTGCGTAGAGCCTCAAATATTTCTCTCAAATCTTGTAAATGATCCTTTGAAAGTTTACTTTTTATTAGCATATCATCTGCATAGACTTCCAAGGTGCGGCCTATCCATGGTTTAAAGATTGCATCTACCAGTCGCTGATAGGTTGCTCTCGCATTCCTTAGTCCAAATGGCATTCGGGTATAGCAGTACAAACCATGCGGGGTAAAAAATGCAGTCTGATCTTGATCCTCTTCAGCTAAAGCAATTTGATTATACCATGAATGTCCATCCATGAAAGATAAAGCCTCATGTCCTTCAACTGCATCTACTATTTGATCAATGCTAGGAAGTGGATAGCTATCTTTTGGGCATGCCTTGTTCAGATAGGTGAAATTTATACAAATCCTTACTCCTCCATTCTTTTTTGGTACAATTACCATGTTGGATATCCAGTTTGGGTATCGCACCTCTCGAATAAATCCTGCATCCATGAGTTTCTTAAGTTCATTTTCAACTAATAAATGATACTCGGGTGCCACTTTGCGTATACGCTGCCGAAATGGTGTAGTACCTGGATGTATATGTAATTCATGACAAACGATACTTGGATCAATGCCTGGAATATCCTCCATTTTCCGTACAAAAATATCCACATAATCTCTAAGTAGAGTAACCAAATCATGTTCCCTTTCTGTTTCCATTAGTGTTCCAATCTTAATTATTCTCGGGAATTCTTCTGTTCCTATATTGATATTCTTGGTTTCTTCAACTGCTGAAAAAGTGGATTTGGGAACTCCTAAAAGTGTGGGAGCTCCCTTTAATTGTTATTCTGGAAGACTGCCCTTTTCTTTAATTTTTGATATGCTCCCTTCTGATAAAGTGTTTTTTTTTGTTTTATTCTCCGATCCTTTACCTGCAGTCTCAATCAAATATTGATTTATTGCTTCTTCTTTTGCTTTGATTTTTCGTTCTTTCTTTCTCTCTTGTTGTTGTTGAATTCGTTCCTCATTCATGTGTGTTTCTGCGAGGATGCAAGATCTTGCAACATTCTGATCCCCCTTTATTTCCATTTCTCCTTGTGGTGTTGGGAATCGCAAGTATTAATGATAAGTTGCGGTTACCCCTTTCAATTGGTGAACCCAATGTCTGCCAATGATTGCATTATACGGGGACGTTGCTTCTACTACACTGAATTTGGTTAAAATGCTTATTGGTCTTGCCATGACATCAAATAAAATCTTTCCTTTTGGCTTTGATGCTATCCCATTAAATCCATAAATTGTGTACCAAGAGGGAGTAAGTTGATCGTCCTTTAGCCCCATTTTTTGAAATGTGTCATAAAATAACACATTAAGTGAACTTCCCCCATCCATGAGGATCTTCTTCACATTCCATCCAGACACTGGTAAAGTGAGTACCAGCGGATCATTGTGTGTTTCAATTTCTTGATCAACTTCGTCCGCTGAAAAATTAATGGGGAAGCCATTCCTTCCTTCCATGTTTCTGTGATTCTTCCCGCAACTTTAAAAACTTCATGTATGCCAACTCTTTTACGCAGCTTCTTATCAATGGTTGCGTTCATATATGATTGACTTGACTCAGTATAGGAAAACGTATTGATGGTTCGGTTATTCTGTGGTATATCTACAGTTTTTCCAATGTTGAGCCTTGGTGGAGGATCGGGTAAATAAAGAAATTCTTTCAGCTCTCCCGCATCAATTAATTTTTGAACTTGCAATTTTAAATTTTTGCATCTGCTTGTAGGATGGCCATAAAAGCAATGATATTCACAATAATCCTTTGAATTTTGTGTGTGTGGTGGTTGCCTTCCTTTCGCCCATGGCCATTCAAAATCTTGCATGTTCTTAATTGCATTTAGAATTTGGGAATATGGGGTGTGGAGTTTAGTAAAAACTCGATCCTCAAATTGGCGGTTGATCCTTCTTTCTCATTCGCTCTGCCTCGCTTGAATTCAATATAAGAATTTTCACCCGCAACCCGCTTTCCAGAACTTGTTGTCGGTTCCACAAAATTTGTTCTGTTGGCAACTTTCTGATGTTGGAAAATTATTCTTGGATTCTGTTATTGAATATTTTGCAACCTTGCATATTTTTCAATAATTACCCTTAGATCCCCTTCAGTTTTAGGATCCTCTCCATGAATATCTACAAAGAGCGGGCTCATGCGGTTTGCTATTCCCCATTTGTAGCAATTAATAGAAATTTCTGGACTAATATTTCCTATTGCTTGACAAATTGTCTGACATCGGTCTGTGTAGTATCGGATAGTTTCATCTGTCCAAGACGTAAGAGCAAATAATTTGTCCATCCCAGCGTTTACGGGTTTATTGTACATGTACGTCTCCAAGAATTTTTTGGGTCAATTGGGCATACGAATGTATTGAGCCTTCTGGTAGATTATCGTACCATGTTAATGCTGATCCTTTCAAACTTGAGGGAAAATATCGGCACATGATTGTATCGTTTTGCTCACAGCGTGTCATATTGCGGTTATAATATTTTAAGTGAGCCGTTGGGTCCTTTGTCCCATCATAACATTCAAAGATGGGAGGATTGCATTTGTGCGGGATAGATGCATGCGCAAGGTGCGGTGCCAATGGTGTTATACTGGCTTCTTTTAATACTTCTTCAAGTCGTCCTCCATCTTGTTTGTTTTTCAAAGTTTTTATTTCTTCTCTCATTCCTTCCAAGTCCTCAAAATATTTATCCACCTGTTTTGCGGCTCTGAATCATCAAAATCTAGTCTACCGGGCTCATACCGCTGATTAATCTTGTTTTGTTTTGAATGAAAATATGTATCATATGTGGGTTTAACTATCATCACCCTTTGATATTTATTGATCCTTGTTTTACTTTTTGCAGATTTGTCTGAACTTTCTTCATGCCCCTGTAACCTGGTAGCAGATGCTTCCGCATCCTGTTGGGCTTTTTGTCAGAACATTTGATTTTCTTGGGTTAAGAGAGCAATTGTTTCTGCATAAGTTTTTTGTTCCTTACGCATTTCATTCAATTCTTCAAATAGTTTATTAATGGGGTCAAGCCTGTTTTGTGATGCTTCTTCATGTGGTTGGTTAATTGATTGATTTACTGGGATGTTTTCCTGAGCATCCAAGGGTTGTGGTCCTTGGGACTCCTCTACTATTTCTCTTTCTGGAAGAGTCTCTATTGTTTGATTTCCCAGATTTCTTATATCGACATCTTGTTCTTGTACGGATTTATTTGCAATTGTCTCCATTTATGTAGTTTCTTTTGGAATATTATAATGTCTTCTTTGTTGAATCTAGTGTTGTTGTAGAAGTTTCTTTGTTGATGTTCTAACAAAAGTTCAGATAATGAGATATGTGTTTTATAAAAGTTTAACATCCGGAATATATATATAAAACAATTTGACTGATAGAAAACATTTATCTTTGATTAAAATTTGATATATCGCATATAAGCTAGACTAATTTCCAATTTAATTCAGGTTTTATAGGTTCATCAAATCATTTGTTGCAAACAAATCAAAAGCAAGTTCAGAAATTCAGTTCAAAATTTATTTTTTCTGTTTTGACGAGAATCCAAACTAAGTAACTGCAATATAATTTTAATTCATACAATCAATTGAATCAGAGACACATAAATTTAATGGTTTCAAGCTAAATTCTTTTGCAAAATCATTATCAAACATAATATTTTGGTGGAAGTTTATGAGCAAAGTTTTCAAACCCATGGTTAAGAGAACATCTTAGGTAATCAAAAATATTAATATAAATGAAAGGTATCAATTAAAGAAGTGTTGTGTATGAACATAACAGTTAAATCTATATAGACATCAGTTGAAAAGAGCTCCTGATTAAAAATGTTGAAATAGGGGGTTTTATAAGATAAAAAAATTCAAGGTTTCTAAAAATAAAGATTTGGACAGGTAGAATAAATTCTTTTACCTATCCCTATTTCTAGCGCCAAATTGTGATTACCAAAAATCTAATCTTTGGATCACAACCATCAGAATCAAAAACATAGTCAGATCAAATCTCATATAATGAAAACGAAACATGTTATCAATTAGAACAAGAAATTGAAACATGAATCAACACAATGACAACTATCAAAGTCAAAAACATAGTCAGATCAAATCTCATATAATGAAAATGAAACATGTTATCAATTAGAACAAGAAATTGAAACATGAATCAACATAATGATTTAACGTGGTTCGACAACGGATTGTCTACATCCACAGGTGTTAAAGGATTTGGATAATTTTTATTCATGATTGTATGTTACAAAAGGATCAAATACAATTTGCATCAAGTAAAATTTATCAAAGAATTAATGAACTAGGATTACAATTAACACAATACCCATACCTAAACTTTTTGCTCTGATCCTATTCCTTTTGCCAAATTCTCTAAAAAAAATCCAGTCCCTTCTTTCTGTTTTGGAGTTTGGTATTTATAGTAAATATCATGGATCCCTCCAATCTAAAATTTTCACCTATTAGTTCTTACCCTGACTTTAGAATGAAGCTTATCCCGCACTCTTATTGGTATTTCCCGTAAGACTTGTCATGCGTACTTCTTATTTCCCTTAGTTTCCCACTTGGTGATCCGCACCTCTTCTGCGGATTTGTCTTTAAGTTATTGTTTTTGGACTTGGATGAATGTTGCGGTCTTATTAGAATTATGGCATGTCTGACATGTGGCCATTGAAAGTGATTTGTCATGCTTTAGCTTATTTTGTTCCCCAACCTGTTCATCTGAGATGTGTCCATCATGCATTAATGTTTGTCAGTTCTATCCTTTTAGTCAGGCTTTCCCGCAACTTATGTGTCAGTCATGCAACGATAATGTATGTTTTGTACAGTGTGCCATGTTGTCCCGCAACTTACGTGTTGATAGTGCAACGAAGCTTTACGTGTCGATAATGCAACGAAGCTGTCTGTTTCATATGTCTGTTTCAGTACTTATCAAAGAGTTTTGTTTCAGTGTTTCTCATTCTATCATAATCTGATACTCTTTCCATAGTATTTGAACACGTGTGTTAAAGATTTAATACCCTCAGAACTCCATTACATCTTTCTCACCCAAAAGTTTACGAACTATCTGTTGATAAATATGCAAAAAATTTTGACTTAGTGAACAATGACAGACGGAAAATCTCCTTGAAAAGACATCCCAACAATGAAGAAATGCAAGAGACCAACAGTTTGTAGGGTTTATTGGGAGACCACCTGATTTAGAAGAAGAAGAAGACTCTATCATCCCAGCCAATTCTTTTCAGTTTACTGTTAAAGAGGGCTATCAATGGTTAATCTCCCAACAGCCTACCTTACCCACGATTCCCATATAAACTTATCTGGGTCAAAAGAGTTCCACCTAGAGTGCAGTTTTTTTTATGGCTTGTTTTGCATAATGCTCTTCCTACAATGGATAATCTTCTCAAAAGAGGCTGTGAAATTGAGAATACCAGGTGTAGCTTGTGTAATGTAGCTCATGAAGATATAAACCATATGTTGATGTTACGTAGTTTCTCGGTAGAGCTATGCAATTATTTTATATCTCGATTTGGAATTCACTGGATCTACAAGCCAACAATTAAAGAACACATTCAAGATTGGGCTATAAACAAAAGGTGGAAGAAAGGGAAGAAGATTTGCCAATCATTCCAGCAGCAATATTTTGGGTGATATGGTTGGAAAGAAATCGTAGGATGATGTCGAGAAAGAGACACAGGGAAATGCACGAGCTTATCAATGAGGTAACCAGATTTATATTTCAATGGGAATGGGGATCAATCTAACTAGTTCTTTCAGGGACCTTATTACAAGCTGGGAAGAAGTGTTAGATTGTAATTAGTTCTGTTGGGTTATTTTGGCTGGGGATTTTATTGTTTTTTAGCCCTCGGTGTTTTTGTGTATATTTTTTTTTATTTATTTAATAAGATTTTAACCTTTTTTCTAAAAAAATAAACAAATAAATAAATAAAAATTATTTTAGGGAAGAAAACTCGATCTATCTGTCTACGATAGAAAAGAACTTAAGTTCTCACCTTTGTCTCCAAAGGGTAAGTCAGATAACACAACTTCTAATTTAAAAGACATGCAGGAAAAGACTATATAGAGAGAGCCTAAACGAAACTATAGAAATGTTGGTAGGTCAGTAGTTCCTCATAGCCTTGTCATGGGCCACAGGTTGCTCGTTCCCATGTGACTCCATGTGCCATGATTTCGAGTGATCCGTTTCGAAGCAAAAAAAAAAGAAAAAACTGTATCAAGCTAGCAACTGTAAGCAAACACCATTACTGTTGTGTGATTAACTGATAAAATGGAACTTAAAAAGCTCTCACACAAAACCCATGGATGTTAGAAAACCTACACGCTACTGCATACTTATCAGTGGGCCTTGATTCTTTGTCACCTTTTAAATCTTGCATTTCATTTTTAAACCCCAAATTAACACACTTTTAATTTATTTATTTTGCCAAACAAAAGTTAATTATTCATGAAATGACCATAGAGATACCTAAATGCATAGCTGGTGGATTAGTTTGCTGGTGGTTGCAATTTGGCTCCCCATCTCTCATTCAACTTCTTCAAAAACCCTGCTCATCCATAAAGAAAAAACTAAAAGCCAAAAGAACAACACCATGGCTAATCAAGAAAGCAATAGAGGAAATTTTGGAAGAATCGGAACAGGTGGGGACTTCGGGTGGGGGGGTTCTAGAGTCGATGGCAGGTGGGAATATCAGACTGGTGCTGGAGTAGATTCAGCTGGCAGTCGAGCACGGGGATTTGCATCCGGTTCCAGCCAATCGGTTGATGGTGCTGCCGGCGGACTTGGGTTTGGATGGTGTGGTTATGCTTTCATTAACGCTGGTACTGGTGTGTTTGGCAGTGGAGGTGTTACATTCGGTGGTGGGGTGGTTCGAGGTGGAGTTGGATTTTGATGTTCTGGTGGCAGTGGTGGTTTAAAATCTGACGGAAGATTCTTGTTCCATGACGTCAGGAACTCAACTAAAGCTGAACATCCTAAAGATCATGGACAAAAAAATATCCCGACTCCCCTAAACCCAGTTCTAGTTAGTTAATTAGTCTCCTACTTCTAGTTGTTATACCAAGGGCATCTCCAACGGACGAGGGGATCAAAGAGTAAAGATTATATTTACTCTTTGGTCGCTTAAATTGAAGCGCAACGGGCGATTAAATTTGGGTTTTCGGCGACTATCTGTACAGTATCAAAGTAGTTTTACTCTCACACATATATATAGTCGCACGCTCTTCTAAATATGCGTTAACAAAAAACGCTTCGTTAAGAAAGCGTTTTAAAACACGGACGTTTGGTTAGAGAAGCGTATGACGGGACGCTTAGGTGCATAAGCGTATGATTTAACGCTTACTTAAGAGAACGCAAGTCAGCAGAAACGCAAGCAAAGGGAGCGTCTGACCAAACGTCCAACTAGGGAGACGTTCAAAATGAACGTTCGCCTAGGGAGACGCCTAGGCCAGGCGCTCGCTCAAGACGACGCAGCGCTTCTCCAGGAAGGCGCCCAGTTTTCAAACGGTTCTCCAGATAGACGTCCCAATTGGACGCTCCTCCAGTTAGGCGTTGCAACAAAACGTCCCCCTACACGAGCGTTTTTATTACCGTTGTAATGTATACGTTGTAAAATGTAACCGTTGAACGGCTATTAAATCCTTAATGTATATAAACGAGTTGCCGTAGTATGTTTCATGTCCACAACAACATTTCATAACTCAGTTACAACAAATAAAGAAATTTTTAAGGTTTTCAATTTGTTCTTTCCAATTTGTTTTTCATTCCAATTTGTTTGTAATCACTTTCAGTAATGGGTCCAAAATCTAGAGGTCCAAATTTTACTGTTAATGAAGATATAACCATGTGTAAGATTCATTTATCAATATCTCAAGATTGTAGTGTTGGTACCGATCAATCAGAAGACAAATTATGGTCTCGCATCAAAGCTGGAATGAAAGAAGCTATACCTTCAATGGCTGATCGGAGTTGGACCTCTATTCAGAAACGCTTTCAGGGAATAAGTAAAGAGGTGGCTCTGTACTCTGCAAAGGAGGCAGAAGTGGAACGTGAACACCATACTGGATGGGCCCCAAAAACAAAGGTCTGTGAAGACTTAAATTTTATGCACTGCCCTTTTAAAGTTTTGAATTGTATATGATGCACTAACTATTTTTCTGAACAACAATAAACAGAGTGTAGAAGTAAGGAGGATGTTCAAGGAAGCTAATGGTGGGAAACCATTTAAGCACGAAGAGTGCTACGCAATTATGTTAGAAAAACATCAAATATTCAAGACGATCAACACAAGTTTTCGATTCATCACAAGCCGAAGAAGATTCAGATACCGATGACGATACTCGAAATAGACCTTCGCCAAGCCAAGGCCAATGCAGTGGATACGAAGAAATATGAAATATACCTAACACGTATCCCCATCAAATGGGGAAAAAAGAGGCTAAACGTTTGAAGCTAACAGGGAAAGCAAAATCAATTGATGTTATTGAAAGATTGTTCCATGTGGCTGACCCATCAGTTGACACAATTGATGTGGGACCCGCACATCACCATGTGATAGACACAAATCCTCCCATGTGTCCTATGTACAATAATAGTTATCCCTTAGCCTGATTTGGATAATACTTATCTACTCCTCCTCTCAAGTATATATGTACCTGAGTTATGTATTTGTATGGTAGAATAAAAAAGAAAAAAAAGAATGAAATGAAATAGGGAACTCAGTCCCGTATTCTCACATCCCTCTTTCATCTTCTTCTTTAATTTATGTTATAGACTAACAACAGCTTTTTGTGATGGGTGGCAGTGTAATTATTAATTGAAAATATTAATAAGAATCGATGATAACATAACATCGTTGAGAGAGACGATGATAAGATAACTATTTATCAGCATAAAAAATCCCTGACGGTTAAACTGTTATTATGGCTGATTCGTTTGATTAATTGCCGGAACGATATCGTTAATCGGTGGATTCTTTTTTCTTTAATTTTTCTAATTTATTTTTATTAAATATAGTTTTAGCTTTGTATTTATTTAGTTATTTTTGTTATGAAGCAGGACATCATTAGATGGTATGGTTTCAATTTGAACAATAGATTGAACCTTATTAATTAAGGTGCAAATATATATCAACTCGATATATATATGTTAGTTTATATTTCTTGGTAAATATGGGGAAGGTGAGAATTGCGACTCCGCTAATTTTAATAATAATTAAGTTTTTATTTCTTTGTTATGGCACTAACGGTTTTAATACCAGTAAAGCGAGAAATTATCGCACTCCTGAAGGATGGCGTAAGTTTAATTTTTCTCGGCTCTAATAATCTCTGAAAAATTAGAAATCATTCCATCAGAATCTGAAATATTTTGTGGTATCATGTGGACTCAAAATACGCGCTCCGCTAGCTGATCGGTCCCAGAAGTGACTTTTAACGAACTGCTAGTCGATTTATATCAGTGGTTCCCGAAGTAACCCGTTACTGATATTGAGGCAATTTTTGCCATAAAAAATATGTCCATGTGCACATTTGTAATTAAATATTTCGTCGCCCCTGAAGGTGACGAAAATAGAGATTGATTAATATTATATTAGTATCATAAGTATATGTATCTTTATGTACTTTTTTTATTTTTAGTTTATTTAAATTACTTGTTTGTAAATAATAGATTCAAGAAGAAATCCATGAGATGTGGTTGACCCCAGAAGCGGTCCAACATAGAAATTTTAGTTTCTTGTGGTAATCCAAATATTATGGTTCCAGCAATAATCCATAAAAACAGACTCCAGAAGTGGTCTATGGAAATAATTGGATTCCAGGAATATGTTGTGAACTTTCGGGTTCTAAAATGGCTCACGGTTACTAAGATGTTTTTGTTAATGGCTTTATTATTTTTCTCCCGTTTATCTTTGCTAAAGGATATGGATTTCAGAAGTAATCTATCTAGTATATTAAATAGACGACTGAGATATTTGTCTCAAAGACAGTGAAACAACAAACACAAATTTTCGAACCATTTTATAACCTTATAGAGGTTTTGGGAAATGTGAAATACCATTTTGGGTTTGAATAATATGATAGACGGCTCCAGAAGAGCGTGTATCATTCTGGTGGGATAAAAGTTAGTATTATTAACGCTTTATATTATTCTAGATTTCAGAAGAATCTGTTGAGTTTTGAAAATATTCGGCATAACTACCATCTTAAAACGATAAGTGAGCATTTTATGGAGTACTTGTTACTTCATCTGTTTTGTGCCAGAAGCACGCTATAAAGAAGCATAAGGTTATCTCTTTTGGGTTATACCATACGAGAATTCGAAAAAGCAATTCTCACGTGGTCATTAACCAGAAGTTTAATGACCTTGAATTATTCATGCTTAGGCATGATTGCTTGGACACCCAGGTTCGACCAAGATGAGAAGAACGATACCAAATGCTCATGGATATACTTTAATTACAGAACCTGAAGCTTCTGTCAAATAAGGATGTAAATTTTGTTTCTTATTCCCTGAGACATTCGGTTGAATAACTGGCATTAACAGAAAGTATTTTAGTAACTCACTGAATCACCAACATTCCTACAGAGGATTTAGAGTGGCATTTGTAGGGCTTATTCACCCTGCACTATGGACAAATTTCAATACTTTCTAGTATTGATTGACGCATCTACTAGATGATCTCTTGTTTATATTAACACGTAATTTTGTGTTTGCCAAAATGTTTGTGCAAATCTTGTGGTTGCCTATCAATTTTTTTGGACTTTCTAATTAAGTCCATTTATCTTGTTGGTAAATTTACAGGCTTTTGATGCTTTGCCTTAAGTTGGTATTATTGATAGGATTTTGAGAAACATATATATATATATATATATATATATATATATATATATATATATTAACCACAATCGCATGGTGTCTAACTAGTAGATAGTGGAAAATACGGGTCGAATCCACAGGGAGCGGGGCAATACTGCAATCAATATATTTAATAAACTAATTAAGGAACAAAATTTTTGGATTTTTAGAAACAAGAATGAAATAACAAAATAAACTACACTAAAATTATACAGTGACGGAATAAGTAACTAGGGAATTTGGTTTCCACCAAATTAATCATGAAAAACTCATATAATCTCCAAACCTATTCTCTAATATACTCGAGAAAAATATTGGAATCAACCTCACATCTCGGAAAATATTTCAATAAAATGCCAATTGTTTAGTTTCATCGATGCAATCTCCTTCGCTTTAAATATAATAATCCTAAAGCACGACTTATCAATCCAAAAGCATATACCGTCAGAGAACTTAACCTAAGCACGACATATCAATCATAAAGCATAAATCTTCAATGAAATTATATAAATCAATTAAGAACCAAGCATTTATGAAGTGAACTTACTAGTCATTAAATCATACGAAAAATATTATTATGAAGTTCACATGATCAATACATAATTAAAATTGGTTTCTAACTAAAATTCTAGTCACAAAATCTAGCTAGACATGGTTATGGTTTTCTCAAACCCATAAAAATAATTAAAAAAAAAAAAGTAAAGGGAAAAGATTAAATCCTTCTTTACTGATTTTTGTTGTTCTCTGCCTTTATGCACCAGCCATTTTTTGTTCCTCTCTCTGTCTCCAAAAACAACCGTCAAAAACTACCATTCCGACCTCGAACCCAACTCCCTTCCCTTTTCTCTCTTCTTTGCTTTTATACCTTTTCTAAGTTCCCAACACCTGAACGACCAACAGATCCCATCACCTTTTCTCTAGGCACGTGACGCCAACTCCATCCACTCCTGTCAGACTTTGTCTGTTCTCTTTTTAAACTCAAAAGCTAGAGTCCACCTCATTTGATTTCTTTGTTCAACCGAGCTAGCCAATGGCCTCCACCCGGACACAAAAAAGAAAACTTAACTCCCACTTTATTATGACCGCGTACCCACCTTCTCTTTTTCAAGTCTAGGCTTATCTTTAGTCTATACGTTTTTTAGCACCTGTACCACTTCTCAACTCCCTTTTGATTTAGTCGAGCCACCCAACAGAAGTCCACCTTTTCTTCTCAATTTCAGTGTTGTATAGACACTAAAAGAAAACTCCCACGTGATTTACCCCATTTAATATTTTTTGCTTAGCCTTACCAACTCCATGAGATAGCAATTCAAACAAGGGATTTGCAATTTAGCACGTTTAGCTTTATTTCTTCGTAACTTCGGGTTTTACGCATATCACTTACAATAGCACAAAAAAAAGTTAAAATTAATATGAAAATGTACACCAACAAATATAGATTGAGTGGTAAAAATATATGAACTAAGTGCTTATCAATTATGTCGAGCACTAAATAGCACATGTGCGTACTCAACATGGTATAGTTGAGTTCTTTGTAAAGGATCTTTAGTCTATTGCTCGACCAACTGTGTACTATCAACATTATTTTGGAAAGCAACCTCACATTGTGTATTTACGTGTTTCATCCATGGAGCCACCTAACTATATATATATATATATATATTGTTGGTTTTGATTCATCATAAGACATTTAAAACCATGAACTGGTAATGTCTTATTACAGATGAGACTGTATTCCCTCCGTTAGGGGGAGGAAGTAAACCGTAACTGGAACGAAGTGAAATGTCTCATCTTTTTCAAGCATGTAGTTGTTTTTGGGATACCCATTTAACACCCAAAAACCATCATGAGTAGAGTTGTCCTTGAAAATCAGACAAAATTGTGGAACCAGAAGTTTCCAGAAATGAGATGTTAATATTTCCGCCATGATCAGGAGTACGTACTAAAATGCCACCAGAAGCTTGCATGACAATCCGCCACCAAAATTTCGCGTGAGTGAGGTTGATAACCTTTAAGGTTCTCCTACTTTAATCAGGGGGGGGGGGGGCCCCCCCCAAGGCACCACAAGATGCTGGTGCAAATTATGTTGATAACCTAAAAGGTTTTGTGTGTCTTAGACAGGGGGAGAAAAACTGCCACCAGAAGATCACACATGTTATGTCGAAAAAACTTAAGAGTTCTCTCGTAAAGTCAGAGAGATGACAGACACCAACAAGAGGTTGGAGTGAGCAATGTCGACAACTAGATAGGTTATCTGGTTTAATATTTTGTATGTCCTGATCAGAGAAAGTTTGGCTTCCACTTGAGATTGGCGTGAAATTATCTCATTTTGTGTTTCTCACACCAAGATATTTGATACAATTGAGGTGTTGGAGATCACTTATGATTAAAACACATAGTTGCAGTAGGTTTTGGAAAATATTGTTTGTCACTTGCTTGAGGATGCAGAAACGAGAAGTTGTCTTAGCAGGTTAAATCATACATCTCGCAGTGACCAAGTCGTTAGTTAAGACACGCTTGAAGTGTGAACGACTACCTTATTTGTGCCTCATAAAAGAATCCAATCACCTTTATAATATGTAGTGCTCTTGAAGAAACTACAGATAGTGCTTGTGGAGACTATCAGAATATGATCCATATTCTCTAAGTTTGTACCTCTTATTAAAGACAATGAGATGATAATCCCCCTGAAGTGGCACTGGTACCAGTCTGTGAAAATTTTATTGAATGTGCATGCATTAGAGAAATGTGTAAGATCTATGATTGTCGATTATTTACAATGGTGGTTATGTACCCCTTTGCAGAGGAACATCGACATCATGATTGGTAGGCATATAATCCAATCCCCTTAAACTAAGGTAGAGATTGGTGTCTCTCTAAAAAGCTCAAAGTTCGGATCCGACTCACACTGTAAAATTATGAAGCCTAAATGTTGCAGGTTGGTGTTTAAAATGAAGCGCAGAGAGAGTAATATAATCGCTTTAAGTGCGAATTGAGGGTTTCCTGCCCAACCCCAGGATTGGTTCTGTAAAACTAAATATATTCTCCCAATGTCGATGCACTTTAGCGTGGTAGTCCCTGAAGGACTCAGACTGTATCTAGGTATGACAAGTGATTGGTGATTATATTTGAATCCCTGAAGGATTCGAGTTTCGGACTCAGGCAACCACCTGACCTTGTGAATTACGTCAGGCTTGAAATTTAGTCATAATCACCACTTCGAGCTCATGCCTTGTCAAGCTAAAAATTAAACTGCTTTACAACCCAATATGCTCTATGTTCTAACTCAACAGGAAGGTGCCAACCCTTGCAAAAAACTAGATGATAAGGTGACATTCCAATGGGGATATTAAACGCAGTACGGTAATCCCGTAAGGCATCAGTAAGCCTCAAAGACCAGTATTTCATATTAGGATTAACTGTTTTCTCTAAAATACGTTTTATCTCCCTGTTGGAAACCTCTAATTGACCACTAGTTTTTAGGTGATATGGGGTAGCTACTTTGTGGGTAATACCATATTTCTTCATCAAAATCTTAAACGGTCGATTACAAAAGTGTGACCCTCCATCACTAATTATTGCTCGCGGTGTACCAAAACGTGCAAATATGTTATCATCCAAAAACTGGACAACAACCTTGTGATCGTTTGTTTTACACGAAACAGGCAGAACACATTTAGACACATAGTCTACAACGACAAATATGTAAATATTACCAAAAGAATTAGAAAATGGACCCATAAAATCAATGCCCCACACATCAAAGACCTCAATAACTAAAATAGGGTTCAAAGGCATCATATTTCTACGAGAAATGGTTCTTAACTTCTGGCAGAGCTCACAAGCAACACAGTAACTGTGGGAGTCTTTAAAAAATGACCGCCAATAGAATCCACACTGCAATATCTTAGCAACAGTCTTCTTAGCACTAAAGTGACCTCCACAAGCATGATCATGACAAAAGGAAATAATACTGGATTGGTCACTCTCAGGTATACATCTCCTAATTATCTTGTCTGGACAAACTTAAACAAATAAGGATCGTCCCAAAAGAAATGCTTTACCTCGGCTAAAAACCTAAAACGATCTTGTTTACCCCAATGTTGAGGCATTCGACCAGTAACAAGATAATTCACTATATTTTCAGACCAAGGCAATTTGGAAACGACGAAAAGTTGTTCATCAGGAAAACTATCTCTCACAAGAGGAGAATCATCGGGGGAATCAACAACAAGCCTAGACAAGTGTCTGTTACTATGTTTTATGCATCCTTTTATCACTAATTTCTAGAGAAAATTCTTGTAACAAAATGATCCATCTAATCAATCTAGGTTTAGTATCCTTCTTAGACAAAAGGTACTTCAAAACATCATGATCAGTAAAGACTATAACCTTAGAACCTAAGAGATAGCATCTAAATTTGTCTAAGGCAAAAACAATGGCTAACAGTTCCTTCTCAGTGGTGGTGTAGTTCAGTTGTGCATCATTTAGAGTTTTACTGCATAATAAATCACATTAAGTAATTATTTTCTCGCTATCCTAACACAACACCAATAAAATATTTGAAGCATCATACATGATCTCAAATGGTAGGTTCCAGTTAGCTGCCTGGACTATAGGGGCAGTATTGAGCAAATTCTTAAGCTTCTCGAAAGCCTCTAAACAAGCATCATCAAAGACAAACTTAACATCTTTTGCAAGCAAATTGCAAAGAAGTCTAGTAATCAAGCTAAAGTCCTTAATGAATCGACGATAAAAACTTGCATTTCCTAAGAATGACCTAATATCTCTTACGGTTTTGGGAACCTGTAAATTCTTAATAAGATCAACTTTGGCTTTGTCTACCTCTATACCCTTAGAAGATACAATATTCCCTAAAACAATTCATGATTGACCATGAAATGACATTTCTCCCAATTAAGCACTAAGTTCTTTTCCTTACACATATTCAACACTAATTTCAAATGATGCAAGCACTCATTAAAAGATGAACCAAACACTGAAAAATCATCCATAAAGACCTCTAAAAACCGTTCTACCATGTTAGAAAATATGCTCATCATGCAACGCTGAAAAGTAGCGGGTGCATTACACAACCCAAAAGGCATGCGTCTATACACAAAGGTACCAAAGGGACAGGTAAAAGTGGTTTTCTCTTGGTCTTCTGGGGCAATAACAATCTGATTATAACCAGAGTAGCCATATAAAAAGCAGTAATGACTATGTCCAGATAATCGTTCTAGCATTTGGGATGAAGGGAAGGGGAAAGTGGTCCTTCCTTGTGAACTTATTCAATTTTATTTAGTCAATACAAACACGCCAATCTGTGGTCACTCGGGTTGGGATTAACTCATTATTATCATTCTGGATTACAGTAATACCTGATTTCTTGGGAACAACCTGAACGGGGCTGACCGACTTACTGTTTGAAATGGGGTAGATAATACCCGCATCTAACAACTTAAGCACCTCAGTTCGAACTACTTCTTTCATGTTAGGGTTAAGTCGACGTTGCATCTTCCTATAAGGTTTTGTGTCATCCTTTAAATAAATCTGATGCATACAAACAGTAGGACTTATACCTGTAATGTCTACTAAGGTCCACCCTAAAGCTTCATTATTATCTTGAAGTATCGTCACTAGCTTACTTTTCTGATCGTTATCCAAGTCGGATGCTACAATTACAGCCAAGTATCAGATGGGCCTAAAAATATGGGTAGAGTCTACCAGAGCATTCACTTGATCAATGGTGCTATCATCGTCAAAATCTAAGCCAAAATGGGATAGATAACTCTCTAATGGATCTTCGGATAAGATGTTTGGTAATGACTCCTGAACTAATGTTCATATCATGTTCACCTCTTCGATGTACATGTCATCTAGCTCAGGGGGTTACTTACTAATATTGAAAATATTCATCTCAATAGTCATATTACCAAAAGACAAATTTATAATATCATTTCGACAGTTTATGATCGCATTAGATGTAGCTAAAAAAGGGCGACCTAATATCACAGGTATCTGGTTTTCTGGTTCAGGGACAGATTGGGTATCTAGGATAACAAAATCCACAGGATAAATAAACATATCGACCTCAATAAGAATATCCTCGACAATACCATGAGGAATTTTCACAGACCTATCAGCTAACTGAAGTGTTATATGGGTAGGTTTTAAGTCACCAAGTCTTAGATGGAGGTACACATGGTACGGAAGTAAGTTCACACTGGCTCCTAAGTCAAATAACGTTTTCTCAACACGATAGTTACCTATTGTGCAGGAAATGGTAGGGGAACCTGGGTCTTTGTACTTATGAATTATGGTATTCTGGATAATCGAACTCACATGACTAGCTAGAAAGGTTTTCTTCTGTACACTAAGATTTCACTTTCACGTACAGAGATCCTTAAGGAACTTGGCATAAGTAGGAATCTGCCTGATTGCATCTAATAAAGGAAGATTTATGTTGACTTGCTTACAAATCTCCGGTATATCCTTAAAGTTGGATTCCTTCTTAGTTGGTACTATCAGTTGTGGGAATTGGGCTCTGGGTATAAATCCGGTCTTAGCGGGAATCGTATTGGACTCTTTAGAGACTCTATCAGTCTCTTCAGTTACTGGCTCAGAAGGGTGAACTACAACATGTTCACTATCGGGCATTGTTACTTTATTGTCTACCACTCGACCACTCCTAAGGGTTGTAACAACGTTCACATGATTGAATGGTTTCTCTCCAGAAGATACTTCATGAACTCCTCTAGGATTGGGTTGTGTCTGACTAGGAAACTTGCCCTTTTCTCTCAAAAACTCATTCATCTGACTAAACTGGATTCGTAAAGCGGAAATAGCCTTTTTATTATCTTGTAAACTTTGTTCAACCAATTGCTGAAAATTTGCAGTGTTTTGAGATAAAAGGGTGAAAGCCTCTTCTAAACTCATGATCTTCTTATCTGAAGGGTTCTGAAATTGGGCTGGTCCTGAAGGATTCTTAGTATAACCAAAACTTGGGGGAGCCTGAGTATTACTAGACTGGCCTTGATTCTGGCCTTTATACCAAGAAAAATTAGGTTGGTTTCTCGAACCAGAGTTATAAGTTTCAGAATATGGGTCATATCTCTGACGGTTTTGAAACCTAGAGTTGTTATAAAGAGCATGTGATTGCTCTTTGTATCTAGCATGGTTTGACCCTTGATTCATTTCTAAGCCATCTGGACGTCTAAGGGCAACTCCAACAACGCGATCATACCAAATACCAAAAACTAAAAAAATTTGGTTTTTTTTCTTGTTTTCCACAACGTGTTCTGGATTAAATTTGATCGCACGTCCAAGAAGAAGAACGTTTATTTGAAAACGCTGTTGTAGAAGAACGTGAGTTGATACAGACATTGGTCTAAGAAGACGTATCTTGTTGGACGCCCCTTCATGGGAGCGTTTCATGTTTTAGAACCAGACGCAACTGTACATGAGCGTTTACATTTTGGTACGCTTCTGTGGGTGGACATATGTTTAACGTCCACACTGATAAGCGTCTATTAAACCAACGTTGTATTGGATGAACGTCTATAAATTATGCGTTCTACTGCGTGGACGTTTAGTGATAAACGCTCTTCCTAATAAACGCTTCAATACCAGAAGACTTTCTAGAATAGCGTCCACCCACAGAACGTCCACCCACAGAAACGTTTCACGGACGCCTACATGGGAGAGCGCCTACTAGACGTTCAAATGGGAGAGCGTCTTAAGAAGACGTCCTAGTGGGATAGCGTTTATGTATAGTGTAGGGGGACGTTTTGTTGTTGAAGTAAAATGATTGTTGAAGTAAAATGAAGTACCTGTACAGTCTTCCCAAGACCCATTTCATCAGCCAATATTCCATTCAATTTATTGTTGTACAATGAAAGCATCCACTGCAAAGACTTTTGCTATTTGTTTTACTAATTCTTCATGGTTGGTTCTTTTGCTATTTGTTTTTGATTTTCTCAAAGTACTGGCTCAACCGCTTGCGTAAGACGGAGAGGAGTTCAAGGCTGACAATGCAGGTTGCATGGGATGGATGAAGACAAGAGAGATTGTGCTGATTTAGAGAGGGTAGGCAACATTAACTTTTACTTGACTATTACTATAAAACTTTATTTACTAAATGTAGAGATCTGCTAACTATAACAACACACATTTTTTGTTGATTGTTGTAAGATTTTGGGCTTAATTCATCTAGTTTCATATTATTCTTACTCAATCAGTGTGTTTTTGCTGTCAATTGACTTATATACACCCGATTAAAAGAGTATGTTGTCATCTTCTCTTCCTGAACATCACGAAATCCAAATACCGAATAGTCATTGGTTTTATACTGCGTTTGGAAACTGGGCGTCTATCTGGAGCAGCGTTGCGTGACTAGGCGTCGTCTTGGGTGAGCGCCGGGACTAGGCGTCTTCCTAATTGGACGTTGGAATTGAAACGTTTTCCTAAGTGGACGTTTGGTGAGACGCTCCTCTAGCTTGCATTTGGGCACACCAGCGTTCTCTTAAGTAAGCGTTAAATCATACGCTTCTCTGCCCAAGCGTCTCATCAAACGCTTCTCTAACCAAACGTCCGTGTTTTGAAATGCTTTTTAACGAAGCGTTTTGGGTAACGTCCTTATACGAGAGCGTGCGAGTATATATGATTTTGAGACAAAAAATCATCTGGTACTGTACGTTTAATCGCCCCAAAACTATAAACACTCGCCCGTTGCGGTTGCATTTGGGCGAGGGAAGAGTAAATTTAATCTTTACTCTTTACTCCCCTCGCCCACTGCAGTTGCCCTAAGGATGTCTAACAAATTATCAACTCTATCGACCCTATGGATAGAATTCCTAGACATTTCTGGTTCTCTCATCGAAGCCCATTGCCTAGTTTGCTCATCTAACTCGATAAACGAGTCAAAACATATATCTGGGTCCTGATGTGTGAATTTCCCAACATTCATTGTTTACCTGCATACGGGTTTTACTATCTAGGCCCTCATATAAAATTTGGGCCATGTGGGATTTTTCAAAGCCGTGATGTGGACACTGGTATAACAATTCATTAAAACCATTCTACATAATCGTGTAGGTTTTCACCTAATTTCTGCTTAAAGGTATGAATGGACTGACGAACAACATCAGTCATATGGTGTGTGTAAAACTTCTTAACAAAAACCTTTAAAAGACCGTCCCAGGTAGTGATTGTTTTAGAAGGAATGAAATGATACCACTCTTTGGCTTTTTCATCAAGAGAGAAGGGAAACAAACGCAACTTAAGCACATCTTTAGGGACATTCGGATAACTTATTGTGTCACAAATCATTTCAAAGTCTCTTATGTGGTTAAACGGGATCTCATTCTCTGACCCCCTAAATGTTCGAAGCATGTTGATTGTCCCAGGTTTAATATCAAATTTGACAGTAGTAGTTGGGATAACTACCCCTGGGTCACGTACTACTATAGAAAGGTGCATACGATATTTTAGGGTCTTGTTTACCTGGACCTCATTCTTATTATTACCACCCATTTCAGCAAAAACGGATGTACCACCTAAATATGTGTAACGGGTCAGACTTAAACAAAAAAGGTCATTTTCTTCAAGTCTATCTCCTACACGGATCCAACAACGCATACACAAGTAAAACTACTAGTGTTTAGTAAGAATATGTGCACATGAAAATGCTAGGGTTCATTATTTTAGGTAAGCTTGGGTTACCGCAGCAAAATATACCTACAGTCAAAGACTAGTCAAAGGTACACGGCTGGGGCTTTGTGGTGTTTCGGATGATAACGCCCAGAGGGTTCACCGTACTTTCCCACAAGTTTTCCGAAAAATCGGTGTCTGACGAAAGATGCAATTGGTGTGTGCCATTGTGTTTTTTTTTATAATAAATAAAATACTAAAAATAAAAGAAGGCAAACAAACAAAAATAAAAGTCCAAAACAAGAAAATAAGGAAAATAAAAACTAACGAAAATAAATAAAGTCCAAAAATAAAATTCTTCGTCTTTTCTCCGTTCTTTTTGTTTTGTCTTTAGCTTTAATCCAAACCTTTAATTGGCTCCAGTTTCTTTTTGATCCAAAATCTGCAGCAAAAAGACAACTATCCAAGAAAATGTAAAATAGAACAAAAGAATAAAATCTAAAATAATAAAAAAACTAAAAACTAAAACTAAACCTGAAAACAAATCTAAAAAAAATTCTGCGTCGGCGGCGCCAAAAATTGATGTGATTGTGATAGTGGTAAGAAAGGGTTTGTTTTAGAACTTGTGAAAATTTTGATTATAGACTTAAGAATTAAAACTGAACTAGAAATAGTAAAACTTATTGAAAAATTGATTTCAAGATTTTAAAACTAACCAAGACACTGGATTCCACTACTACACATGATTGAATGATGTTATAAATATTTCAAAACCCTAGTCACCTTTTAAGTCCTTTTATTTCTAAATTCACTAATAATCAGGCATATTCTCAAATATTATTTGTACCCATTAAGCATAGATTATCAACTGATTTAACAAAGTATAACCTATCAAATTGAATCACAAATAATTAGGAAAATTATGCAAACAATTTAAAACTCTAGAAGCAGTGATTAAGTGAATTATATAATTAAACTAGAGAAAATAAAATAAGTATCCATCAATCATGCGTAAATAGCTTCCTCCATTGCCTTGGTTATATGAGAATTAGCTCATCATGGTAAATAACATCTTAGAATATTCATTCACGGCTCAAAAAATTACTTACAAAGATGAAACGAAGAGAAAATTATAAAACAACGAGTTTGCAACGTTTATAGGCGTTATAGAATTACTGTTTCAAAGCAAGTGTTTCAGAGCTAAAGAAAAACGTTGCAAAGTTGAAGATAAATGTTGCAGTTAGGATAAAGAAACCGTGACAGAGTGGTTGAAGGAACCGCTGCCTTATCTTCTGTTTTTCGTGTTCTTCAGCAGCATAAACTTTTTTTTAACTCGTGATTTTTCACTCTGCTTGTCTATAAACTCTCCCTTACTCTCCATACCTCTTTTTGGAACTCCAACAACACTTTTAGACACTCCAAGCTTATCTTCCAAGTTATCTTCCAATATTCTTTTCTTCTCTTCACGGGAAATAATCCTTCGGGATTGATTTCTTTCATCTTCTTTCCGTATCCAAGAGTTATCAAAACGCTTTCCTAAACTAGATAAAGTCAAATCAGAGAAGATTCTCCCCTTTTTAACCAAGTAACTTCCAAAAATAATACCCGAGTATTGCTCTGCCCTGTTTTGCTTCAAATTGATTATCCAACCCTGTTTAACCGAATCAAACACATATACCAAACCTGTTTATCCCTAACAGGCCCAAAACAATCCAAGCCCGTGATTTAATCTCATTGAAACTCTTCTGAATCCAAAACAGAAAATACCACATTTTAAACTGAATTTTTCTCGCCCAAAATTCTATTTTACGTGAAGAAGATGGAGTCCCCCTATCCATTCCTAGGGGTGCCTTTAGTAATTTTTTCATGAATATTTTTCCGAGCCAATTTTTCCAACAATGCTTATTTTCCCAAAATACCTACAAAAACATAAATAACATAATTAGTACACAATTGAGCAATATCAATAAAAAGCATTGAGACAAATCAGGCACAAAAATGTGTCTATCAATGTTCAAAAGTATAAATGAAGAAAACAAAACATACCCAAGCAGCTGGATCCAAGTGCAAAACTTTTAAGTATTTTCTTTCTGCCTCAGGTTTTGCTTGGTCCATTTGAGACGCCTCTTGAAGCTTATACTGGGCGTAGTTGAGAAGACTTGCTTTAATGCTCTGTTGAAGATCAAATCTCCATTATAGCCCCGCTGACGCAGATACCACCTTCATCTTCTATTCTCCAAGCAATCGAGTTGCACATATTTTAACAACAATTGAATTTTTTTGGATATGTATTGCAAAACTGACTTGATATAAAAGTAAAATAAAAGGTAGATATAACTTACATTCCTTTTTCTTGATGAAATTATGCAAGTAGGATTCATTTTTATTTATTTGTCATCTTCTCATAGAGTGGTGACTGCTCAAGTTTCTTGAACTCCGTACGAGGTTTAATAGTTTTAATAGCTTTATTCTCCTTTCCTACCTTTTATTTTCTTTGTTTGTTTGCCAATTTTCGACTTCTTCTTTTCAGAAAACTTACTTCCACTATCAAATTCTGGATTTATCTTCTTTGCTGGATTCGTACGAGTCACTGGCCTGCTAACTTGTTATCCAATTGCTACGGACTTCTTGACAACAACCTTTCCTTTTGCTTTCATTTTGGCAGGAATCATGTTGGCAAGTTTGGTTGTCAATGGCACGTTGCTTGACGTTTGGATGGTGGTAACTTCATCTTCGTGCATTTTTTTGGTCAGTATAACAAAATATGTATTTTAAATTAATGGTTAATTGATGTTTGGTACTCAGGTTTTGACCATCTTTAGTCTTTGGTCTAACATTTGTCCAATGTTAGGGCTTGGTACCTGGACTGGACATTGACCTACATTGACTGTCATTGACCTGAATTTAATTAATTTTATAGAATAAATAATATCTACTTACAATTGTACCCCTGAAGTGGGGATCAGATCCAACGACTTTACTAAAAGCATTAATCCTATGGCCATGATTTAATATCTCTTCACCTAAATCTCGATTATCTTTTTCCCTTTCGTCTGCATCTTTTGGCTATAGCGGACCATCACCACCTTCACTGTCTCACAGCCACAACCTTCAAATATCATATTCAAAACCCATCTTCATCTCAATTATTTCAATCATACTACTCCTTCCCAGCATCAATTACATTCATATAATTATTCTATAATTATTTAAAATACACAAACCCCATCTTTACATCTTTAATCTTCATCAACATAACTTGTATTCTTCTCTGCAATCTCAATCTCTCGAATTCAAGTAGCACATCTTCTTCTAACTGTTTAACAGCAGTCATAGACTTGAACCACCAATTCAGTCTTTATCTTGATTTCTAACACCACAATTTCTCTGAAACAATCAAAACCCTAGTTTCACTGAAACCCCAATTTCTCATTCGAAACAATCAATACCCTAGTTTCACTGAAACGCTAATTTCTCATTTGAAGTGAGAATGGTGAAGATTAAAGGGAACAAGAGGATTTCGTGAAAAATTACAGGAAATAAAAGAATGGGTTTGATTTGAAAATAGGGTCGATTGCTTTCGATGGTTGGAATAGTTGCGGGAATGATGGATGATGTAATTGCAGTGGTCGTTCTACTCTAACATCTACAATAGGGTTTATGTGAGATGGTTTTGATTAATGGTTGTGAATCAAATAAGGATCAGGGATAGAATGGACTCAAATTGGTGGTGATTAGTTAAGATGGTGTCGCTGGTTCCAACTTGGGTAGAGTTGAGTAAGTTATGGCCGGAAGAGAGGGTAATGGTGGTCGAATTACACAGGTGGTAGATTTGGTGATGTTAATGAAGAAAAGGATAATGGAAAATAGAAGATATGAAGCGTGTGAAAAGTGTGTGTGATAATAAGGGTAATTTAATCCAAGTGAAGGGCATAATAGTAAATGCATAAATATTTATATGGTAAAATTAATTAACATTACACTTAACCGAGTCAACTCGGTCAACATCCAGTCCAGGTACCAAGCCCTAACATTGGACAAATATTTGACTAAAGACTAAAGTTGGTCAAAACATGAGTACCAAACTTCAATTAACCCTTAAGTTAAACAATTGAAATGAAATTTTCACCATCAAATACCCAGTACAACCAAATATGTACTTAGTTTAAACAATACATATTGATATGTACTGTGTTTTTGAATACCCACCGGCTGGCTCAATGGAACATCCTATTCAACATTATCTTTCATCTGAACATCCTGGACTATAGTATTCTACAATTTTTAAATCCAGATTTTTAGTACTATATTTGAATCATATTTTTTCAAATGAAAACAAAAAAGGTAAATTACTACATGGAGAAGATATACCTTTGGGTCATTTTGATCCTCAGGTGTGACTTCACTTGCATGCTTCTCGGGTGTAAGTTGGTTGGGTACAGGGTACTCAGTTGTAACTTGTCGTACTTCTACACGTCGCAAATTATTTTCAAAAAAATTATCAATATGTTTGTGAATGTCAATGCCAAATAGAGCAGGGCTTGAAACACTATCATTATCTTGGATGAGAGATGCATATTCTTCAGCATAAACTCCCTTGCTAGCAATGGCCAATTCCAGAAATTCTTCAAATGTGAACTTTTCAATGTCTTCCATATGCGTCATCGCTGTAAACAAAGGTATATCCATTCCGCCGAAGGTATCGACCATGTTTTCAACGTCTTGTTCATCAGGGTTCTGCGACATCCCTTTAACAGTTTCAATACTATGGTCTATAGCTTCAATCAACTTTTTTCACAGCTTCTTGTTGAACTCCAAGTAAATCATCCTGCAACCATAGAGTTTTTTTTTCATGCTAGTTAAGTACATATTGATATGTTATATGAGAATAACAAAACACATTGTAATAAAGTGAAACTAGCCAACATTACTTACTTATGTGTTACTTTCCTCTTGCATCTCTTTTACTTTTTTCTCCAAATCAGATTTAGCCCATGTTTTAATACAAGAAATATCAACACCACAAAACTTCAACGCCGAAGGTGGTGTTGACAATGCAACATGAAATTGAACATTTTTGACGGTGTTGTCACTCAAAACTTTTTATTGATCTATTGGAGTAGTCTGAGATGGCCCTTCTTCTGTTGGGTCAGTACCCAAAAGAGTTGGACTTTCAACAAATGGATCTCCCAAATCTACTTCTTCTTCTATGATATTTTGTAAAGGAGGATCACCCAAAGTAGTTGTATGATCTATTGGAGTAGTAGGAGATGCCACTTATTTTGTTGATTCAGTACCCAAATGAGTGGGACTCCCATCAATTGAGTCTCGAAACTCTACTTCATCTTCAGTATGCAAGGGAGAAGCTTTGATGTATATGCCACTCAACATTTGTAGCATATTCGATGCATCAAGTGATCCATCTTCTTGCTGCATGGTGTTTGCCTCGCCCATTTCACAAAGATTGTCTTCGTTAAATCTTCATATTTGGCTTTCCAATCATCTTCGTCCACTTCATTCCCTGCAGTGTCTTCTTTCTCTTCTCCCATTGTACTTTCATTACCTTCTTCTACCTTTTCAGTTTTACTCCCTTCTTCTCCAAGGATTCTTGTGATTCTAACTCATAATTTGCTTTTCTTGATTGGTGTACAAAACTTTGAAATTTTTATGGAATTGTAGCAAAACAACAAAATATGTACTAAATAAACTAGGTTTTTGAATCAATATATATTGCCTTTTCTATAGATATTCTACTATTATTATTCTACTAGTACATATTGATATATACTCTTGTTTTTGATATGTCTTCAAGTATCACATATCTACAGTACATATAAAACATAAAGTAGGACATTTAGGTACATATCAATATATATTGTAGGATTCATACACATCATACATCAGAATGTAGTACATATTGTATTAATTAAAGTACATATTTCTTACCTCATATTCAGTTTTATCAATGTCAGTTTGGAGTGCAACACATAATTTTTTTAGATTCCATTTGGCTGCTCTTGGCACAAACTTTCCTTCTGTATTCAACTTTATTTCCTCCGGCTCCACCAAATAGGTGTGCTCTGCATTCCAAATCTGTATTAGAAAAAAAATACACCAAAAGAAGTCAGAAGTAAATCAAGATTGTTATTGAGCAAACTACTAAAATAGTTTTTTACTACGTATTCTTACCAATAAATAGTTCAGACACCCGGTGATATTCTCAACTGCATTTAGATTGTCATTTACTGACTTTTCTAAGAAAGAATGTATTAAGTATGGCTATGATACATTCTTTGTAGCCTCGAGATCCTCCACAAGACCAATGTACTTTACAGTCAAGGCATGTACATCTTTAGTTGTGAATAACAAAGTGATACACAAGAACAGGCATATAAACCTTACAAGGTCTTCAATATCTCTCACTTCTTCACTTTCTTCTTCATTTTGTTCCTCACTCTCTTCTTCACTTTCTTCTTGTTCATCGTCTTCATTGCCTGTATTCCCTTCAGATTCTTCATCACTTTCATTTTCTTTTGTTCCTTGGGTTTCTTCTTAGTTACTGATTTTTTTCTAAGCAGTTTCAATAATTCTTCTTGTATCACAACTCTGTTTACCTTTTTACCATTTACTATATCACCAAATAAATTATAAAAAAACATTCTTACGATATCCACCCCTTGATGTCACACCAAATCTTTGTGTTTTCTTTTCCCTGTTCTTGGCATTCCAAAGATAACACCCATTTATTCAGGGGTGGATGTCAGAATATGCGAATCTCCATGCCTTTTGAACTCAAATGTGATCGATTCGCAACTTTGCTTCTCCTATAACATTATATCAGATTAGTCACTGTAGTTTCATTCTTTATCCAGTGATCTTCACCAAGATATGTGTACCACAACATCAAAAAAAGGTTCCCATATGATGCCTCACTAATTATCCTCAACTGAGTTTCACTCAACTCAAGCTTTTCAGCCTTGATTGCTTTGACTAGTGAGAAAACCCCCTTAAAACCACTTCTATAGATCTTCCTAGCAGCTGCAGGTGCTTTTGTCTTCTTTGTGGTTTTTTTGACATTACCTATACAATGAACACAATGTCAATAACCAAACAATATATCATTATGTACTATAATGTAGAACAATATATATTGATATGTACTATGCTTTCAAAGTAAGAAAGCATATATCAATATGCTATCATATATCAATATGTATGTTTTATGTTATCATATATCAAAGTAAGTTGTATGTTATCATATATCAATATGTACTATAATACAGAACACTATATGTTGATATGTACTATGCTTTCATCTCTAATTCCAAAGAAAGTTGTATGTTATTTATCATCTATAAGATGAATAAAATATATATTGATATGTACTGATCCAATTTAAGAACTACAACCAAGTACATATTGATATATATACTTATGCTTTTCAACTATAACACCAAAATAAGTTGTATGGTATGGTATCTATCTGTTATAACATGAAAAAAGTACATATTGATATGTATTGTTCCAATTGAATAACTAGAACAAAGCACATATATATATGGGATCTATCAGCTATACAAGAACAAAGTACTTTCAAACAAATACATATCAAACAAAACCTAGGGTTTTATAGTACACAGTGTTAAAAACTAAGGATGTTAAAATCACATAGTGCATTCAGTATGTTCAATAAGTACTTATTCATATATATTGTAGTATCATACATTGGATGCACTATAAGGGTTTTAAGCAGTACATATCAAGGGTTTTAAGTAGTACATATCAAGGGTTTTAGAAGTACATATCAGTAAGTACTTTGGATCATATGATGAATTTGGTATGGAAAAACAATAGAAAGCAGAAGCAATACAAGACATGGATATTTATTAAAAGATTAGAATCAATACATTTTTTCGTAGAAACAACAACAACTTTCTTCTTTGATGGAGAATGAACAACAAGAGCTTTGTTATTCTTCTTTGATGATTTTGGATAATCAACATCAACCACTGCTTTGTTATTCTTCTTTGATAGTTTTGGAGAATCAACAACAACCATTTTCTTCTTATTCTTTGTAGGTGATGGAGAATCAACAAGAACAACTTTCTTCTTCTTCTTCGATGGTGTTGGAGAATCAACATCTTCAGTGTTCTTCTTATTTTTTGACTTTGGTAGTGGAGAATCTATAAGAGCAGTTTTCTTCTTCTTCTTTGATTGTGCTGGAGAATCAACAACATCTGATTTCTTCTTCTTTTTTGATTTTTGTGTGGAGATTTAGGAGTAGCTTGTTCTTCTATTACTGTTTCTTTGATTGTTCTATTTATTTATTTTTGATTTAGGTATAGATCAGTTCAGATCTACTTTCTTCTTTTGGTGATTTTGATTTTGTTTTCGCTGAGTTTTGATTCTTTAGTTTTGATTTTTGAAATGATTTGATTTCAGTTACAATTGTTTATGTAAATCAGTTTCGATTTTTGAAATCCTTAATTTTCAGTTTAGGTGGTTTTAGAAACTGAAAGGGGTATAACGGGTGGGTTGAAGACGTGTATTACGTTCTTTACTGTTCACACGTGAGTTATTTAAGGGCAGAAAGGTAATCTTCTCTGTCTAAAAGGTTTTTGGACCTCCGGTTAAATGTATTATCTTGCTGGACCCTAGATTAAATGGGTCATGGGTCTTTGGACCATTCAACAAATTTCCCATCTAGATTTTGAAATCCGTCAATCCATCTGCATCCACCCGATTTATCCGCTCACCCGTGGATATCAAATTCGTTGGTAATGGATTGGACGTGGGTACATTTCTAAAATCTGTCATTTTGATGGATTGGACGCGGGTGGTACCAAATCTGCATCCACCATCCGTTGCTCACCCACTATACCATATGGCCTGATTTGAAACATATTTTATTTTTTGGGTTTGAGACACATATAAATATCTCTACTGCTTCCACATATATAAGTGTCGTTGATCAAAAATCTGAATTGCTTTTATTATAATTTTTTTAAATTAATTAAACTACACTTAAATGTCTTAAATTATGACATATTTGTAAATCTTTTATTTGGTAGGACCTCTTAAAATTTCATTTTAAGAGTTTAAGATAATATGTTTTTTTTTAATATTTTTCTCAATCACAAACAAGATCTCTATCATCCAATTTTTTTTTATAATTCGTATGACCATCCTTATCCATCGTCCAAAAATTCTATACAAAACCCTAAAAACAAATCGTCCCTTCGCTTTCTTTTTCTCTTTCTCGGTTCTGCTCTCTTTCAACGCCTCCACTAAAGTGTTACACCGCATCCACTTTCACTTTTCTCAATTTTTTCTGAAGAAGAACTTATCAATGGAATCAGAACATCTAGATCTGTTGAACCTCTATATAAATCATTGGAAATCTAATTCATCTCTCCTTAGTGATCCTTCTCTTTATTTCCTCATAGTTTATTTATAAAGGTAAATACAATACTAATCTCAATCTGCGAAACCCTAAAACTTTTTCTTTATAAATGTTTTTAATCTGTATTTTTAATCTTGTATGTTGCAGTCTTGGTGCTAATCTACCTGCTTCAGCTTATAAATCCGGAGAAAAGCATCATGAATCGGTATTCTCTTTGTTCTCAAACCCTAAAATTGCGGTTTTGTGAACTTTATTTTAATTTTAAAACCTTAGAAATGTGTATGCAGAAAAGTGGAGTGATGGATGAGAGTGACGATCAAGATACTGAAGAAGAAAAAGAAGTTGAGGAGTTATAATCATTTCTTTGATTTTCCTCTTGATTCTCCCATCCAAGATAAGTTTCTTTCCCTTGTCTCTTTAGGTTTTTTTTGGGTTTCGTTGGATTTTAATATTTTAATATATTTTGAGAAATCTGATTATGGGTTTTAAATAAATTAAGAGAGTATTGTACCTGCAATTCTATGAATTGACGCTCTTGTAATTCTTACCTGTGTTGTGCCAAAAATGAAATCTGGGTTTGATCCTTCTAAAGCTGGAAGACCTGAGGTCTTTTTCAAAGACTGCTACTTGTTTTTTTGAATATGTATCTTGTTGTAGATATTGTTACTAAATGCTAGTTATTGACATTGTTCATTGATTATTGTCATGGTTTTTAGGTTGACTGTACTAGACAGTAGAATCAAATAGATCCCGATAAGGTTCTTTGTTTTTTTTTTTTAAGTTTAATTTGCAGTGTTCCTTGAGTTTGTATAACCAGTTTAACCCGTTATACTAACTACTTGAGTTGCGATCTAAAGTATAACTGTTTTTGTTGTGGGAACTATGAGTACTACTTGTACATGAAGATAAGTTGATTTTTCTGTGTCATGGGATGTACAAGTACACATTACTTCTCTTTGGAATTTTATCTGTGTTTTATCTCTAGATGTGCAACTAGCAGCATCACCAAGGAATGATGATTTAAGGGTGTGGATGTGAGGATTCACTAGCTGTGGTGAGAGTGATGATACTCTTTACCCAGGAAAAGCGTTCCAGAAAACTAGCACGGTATATATTCAATCCCAAACTAATAATCTTCATTGTTCAGCTTATTTACATTGTTGTATTCACCTGCAAAGGATACTTACTTTATCAATGTAGGCGAGATGTAAAACATAAACAACACGTATACATTCTAGAGATCAACATTTCTTAATACTCTTCTTATCTTCAAATTTGCAACGCACAATATACTGGGTCTGACATATTTATTTCTAGATTAATTAGAACCTATATTGTGAAGAAAAATTACAACCATGAATGAATATCAGTTCGTTCACATTATGTTGCAAAATAGATTGGATTTGCTTCATAACAAATTCTCAATGTTCTAATATTCTTAATCCATCAGCTTCCCTGTTTAATTTTTCCCAATAACATCCTTGTAAGTTTCCTTGATTTTCTGAAACAATGCTTGCCTGAATGAGCGAAGTTCATATTTTGAATTAATATCAATGGTATATCATTAATTGTCAAAACTCTTAGGTAGCTGTTAAGTTTTTCATCCTTCGTTGTCACCTATAAATGAAAATGATGTTTTTGGTGTACTGTTTCCAGGGGCTCTCGATAAAGGTGGTGTTGAAGCACTAGAACTTGTTGCCATGGACTTGAAATCCAGGTTAGAAGGGTTTGCCTTTGATCATTATGTTTGAGTGATGTATATCAATCTATTGGTACTGTAATTGCATTTTCTCTTTGATTTTTGCAGCCGAGTCTGATCAGGACTCCACAGATTCTGATGATGTTGAGTTCCAGATCTGTGATATTTGTAACGGCGAAGAGGTGAACGACTTTAGAAACATCTGCATGGTTTGAATTCTTACAAGTAATACCAATAACGACGTCTATATGTGATCTCATATCTAGGAAAGGAAGAAGTTGCTTCGTTGTTCTTGTTGTGGCCAACTAGTCCACCCTGCGTGTTTAGTACCACCGATGATAGGTGTGGTGGTGCCTGCGGATTGGACATGTCATTCATGCAAGCAAAAGACAGACGAATATCTTCTTGCACGAGAAGTTTATCTAGCTGAAATGCGGAAGAGGTACAGACCTTCAATGTTGAGTAATCACTTGTCTATCATTTGCAGACCTCTTTCCCAGAGAAATATGAATTATATGATCTAATATTTTTAGGTACGAAGCAGCTTCTGACCGTAAGTCAAAAATATTGGATACTATTCGTTCTTTAAATTTTCCAAACAATCCTCTGCACGATATCATCGATCAGGTACTGGTCATTTAACAGAGTGTTTATTTTTGTCTTCATTCATTTTGCGGACTAAGGTACTGATCAGCTTAACAGACTTTTTAAATTGGAGCTTTATTTTATTGATCAAAAATAATTCTAGTAAATCAACGTGTACTGTTAGTATTAATAGTATTTTTGAATTAGAGTGAAGATCCACATACATCATATTAATTGGTCAGCAAGTATACATTGGATGTTGGGACCGCATTGGGATTAACCAAGGGCAAAAATTTTGGTGAAGATGTTTTGGTGGTCTAGATTATCATCCCTAAAAATCATTTTATTCTAAAATTTGTGATTATCATCCATCAGTTTGATGGTAAAATGAGTATTCATTCACCAATCAAATTAACTGAACCTTCCAGTAAATGGATGACTGGATTGCAAGTTTATGAATTGACTGCTTTTTGGTAAGATATTCTAAAGATATTGTTTGTTATCACGAAAGTAAGTGCTTCTATGATCTTCATTTGAGTCCTATGAAGAAAATTGTGAATTCAATGTAGATATGGTGGCCAAGTGACAAACACTTGGATATGCTCGAGCAAGCATTGACCCTATGAATAGTTAAAAGAGGGATCAGAATTCCCTAGTTTCCCTTCGCTTTCATATCAGAATGGTGTTTTACTAGGAGTTTTTTAATGGAAAGTCAGAGTGTATAGCGTAAATATTGAAATTCTAATGAAAAGTCAGGGTGTAGCCTAAATATTGAAAAGAAAAGATATAAACAAAAAAGTTAGGGATGAGTTCACATCCTTCGCAGGAAAAGCCAACTGTCGACTTCTGCTTTAAGTCAATAAAACAAGACGTTCTATTGAAATAAATATCTAAAGGCATCAAATGATTAGAAAAAGTACTCTCCTTTGCTGCTTGAATGTTTACCCCCCTATTTTCTTCTTCTTTTGCATGCTACTATCAGCTACCCTCTTTAATTCATCTACTATTCTGTATCAGCCGATCAATACTTCGCTATTATGTGCAGCTTGGAGGTCCTGATAATGTTTAAGAGACCAAAGGTAGGTGTGGTATGCTTGTCAGGGCTTCCAATGGCAAAGGTGTCATTTATCAGGCCCCGAACACATGAGGGATTGTTTCTCATTATATTTTCTTGATTTTTAGATCTCAGTGGTTTCTAAATGATGTCCTCATTTTCTTGCTCCAGAAAGGAAGTAGCCATGGAAATGGTGAATATGCACAAGAAGCAACTTTTCATGGAAGGCAAAAAACTGGTTGCCATTATCTCTGAACCAGGGTCTGCTGTTGTTTCTTTACAGGAAGACAGAAGGGTAACTAATCAGGTTTGCACCCACACGTTATATTTTCCTTGATGTGGTGGCAAAAATATTAATACTTAGACTAGATTTGGTGCTCAAGTTGCATTATGAATTCTCACTGAGTGCTATATAAAGCATTCATACCAGGAAAGAAGAGTTCATCTTACTCTGGAGCTACCTTGGAGTGCAGACCCTGCAATACAACAGTTTGGAAGAACTCATCGGTAAGCTTCTGCACCCGAATATAGGTTGGAAATTCATCTTTCGCTATGCTAAAATTGTTTAGAAAACTTGTGATTGATTTGTAACTGTTTATATGACAGTGGTCTGTGTTTTGTTTGTTGATTGTCTAGTCCTGATTTTGTCCAGTTTCTTTAGTAATTAAACCGACTCCGAGAGATGTTTCTTTTTCATCAGGTGGCATTTTAAAGAAATCAAGAAGAGAGAGTTGGATAAGTATAATAGGATATTGATTGAACAAGTTATAGGTGATTCCTTTCTTCTTATATAAAATGTATCCATTGCCTATGCGGGATAAAGTTCCTATAGCGTATTACCAATTGAATATCGAAATTTCTTATGCTCAACTTTAATCTCAATTTGTGGTGACATACTTGCAGTTATAGGAAGCTATCTTTTTGTTATAATTTTCAGTCAAGTATCTTACATGTGAGATTGATTGATTTATTTATTGATTATGATTGTATAACTTGATTCGTATGTGATGTTGCAATTATTGAATTGTTGGTTTCATACTTGATTGAGAATGGAATGGCTAGATACCTGTATTCAGGTGTAGGAAATCAAATGTGCAGGTGCATGAAATTTTAATTTTAGGAAAATCCCAATTGAAAAATTAGAAATTTTTTAAAAGAAAATTTAATTTTGACGGATATAAGCGTAGTAAAAGAAAGAGATACGTGGCAAAAATATTGAGTCGGAGATAAAGGTAGCTACATATATCAAAGGTATCTGAATTAATTGATGTGTCGTTTTAATTAGCCAAAAAAATAATATTAGTCCACTTATAAAGTGTCGCTAATTAATTTAAGAGACGCTTAATATGTTTGGCTTAAATTAATTAAGAGATATTTACAAGTGTCGCTTTATGCGTCTCAAAAATTCCAGACGCACGATTTAAAACACTTATATGTGTCTCTTAAATTTATAACAATGGACACAAATGTCTCAAAATCGTTGATTTGGTGTAGTGAGCCCTACCAGGAGATGTCCAAATGACATAGAGAAGTCATGTATAGTTAACCCTTAGAGATGAAAACCTAATTAAACATCATTGTTTAACCTGATTATCGCCATTTGCATCACCACTACCAAACCAAACCATTGCAGAATCTCCACTTGATTGATTTTGCGATCTTAATTATCAACAAAAACCTGATCATTATCAGAAACCAACACCTTTATTGGTTAAGAACTGAAGATGATAATTAAAGAACTGAAGATAAATGAGATGGGTGTATCAGAAATCAACACCTTGTTGATTAAGAACTGAAGATTTATGAGATGGGTGTATAATGAAGTGTGATAGAGGTTCGTTTAGGTTGAAATTAATAAGTGGATATATGAATCGGGTTTGATTGATTGATGAAAAGTAATATAGGTTTTCCCGATTGTTTAGATGAGGTGAAGAAGTAGCATGATGCACCACCATTACTTCAAACTAGATGATGTGAGAATAACAAAGGGAAAAGAAAAGGGGAGCAACTTCTTCAATCTAGGGAATTGAAGAGAGAGAGAGATTGGGATAGAGAAGTTCAAACATGCATGACTGCCTGACCCCCTGCAACATTAATCCAAAGATACCCAATGATCCAAAGATAAAATAAAACTACGTTCTAGTAACCAGAGAAATCTGAAGTTTTGCCGAGCAAGGGGCAAGGGGCAGCGCTTTTTTCAAAACTAAAGTTATCAAGAACGTGAAAATAGTTTACAAGACGCACTCTATTTTTCTAGGACAAATCAGCGGACGTGTTATTGGATTTCTCAAAGATACGCACCTTCTTAGTTGTAATTTATCTTTCGTTTTTATGTGACGGTCTGTAATTAACTATTCTTTTTTTAATGAATTGAACCTTTTCGTCAAAAATAAAAAATAAAAAATGTGCCCATCCCGGAGTTGTATGTGAGGGTTGAAGATATTTTTGATGATTACTAATCAAATGCAGATATGTTTGTACTCATCAAATACGGTATAACTTCTATAAGATAATTGATTTGGACCAAAAAATATTATATTATCGATAATGTAATAAATTATTATTTTATAGTTAAATAATATATTCTTATTTTAAAGAATAATTCCTAGTTTGGTGGTTGAATAATAATTGTACTTTTAAATATATTATCGACTAATTTTGTAGATATATTATACTATTGACTAATTGCAACATAAATACAAACACTCTAAATATCAATCACACTTCAATATTTCTTGTTGTAATACAACAACGTGATTCCGGGTCTTTGAGTGCACTACGAACTATTAGGGAAAATACAACTTGAATTGAATTTTAAAGAAAAATAAACAAGTATTAAATCATATTTTAAATTTTTTTAATATGTATGAAATTAATTTTTTATTTTTGTAGTAGTATTATTAATTTATATATTATTTGGGACCTATTAGTATTTAAGGGAAACTTTTGAAATATATTATGTTATGATTTTATTGAATTTATTATTTTAACATTAAAGGCCCGAGTCGGATTAAATTTTTTTATAATTTTACTAAAAATATTATATTATCGAGTATTATTTTAAAGAAGTTATATTGTAGTCGAATAAGAAAAGAAAAAAGACGACATCGATGGTCACATTTCTATTAATGATTGTGATGGTTTTTATCCGTCTTTTTTCTTTAGTGTTATGATTTTTTAGTTTCTATACTCGTATACTTCATTTTTGAGCTAGTTTTTGATCCCGACCTACTGCTCAAATTCTAGGTATTTTACTGATTATGATTCAAAAACCATTTATTAATAAACGCTTAAACATACGGGTTCAGTGGTTAACTTAAAAATCAGTTAGTTTGTATAGAATGCTTCAAATTTTGGTAAAGTTGCGTAAAATAGCTCAAGTATCCGTATCTGGAATTATGAGTATAATAAGCTTGAGTATCTAAAAAAAATGCTAGCAACAATGCTGATATATACTAGTTGAGGAAGCAATAGCTTAATGGATTGTTTGCACGAAGATGAATTTTTTGAAAGATATAAATGCCCATGATTATGCATTTCTTAAGCAATAGTTTCGGCAAATTTGTGTCGTTTTTGACTTGTCGTCTCCCCTTACTGGTTTTATTCGGGTATCTGTTCCTGTATCTCCATGGGTGCTTAAATTGATACCAAGATTTCCATTTTCCCCATGCACACAATTCAATATCTCCCCCTCCCGCATGGCAGATGTGAAGCCGTAATTAAAAAGCTAGCAGGCACACTAAGATATTTAGAGACTGAAATCTGTTGGAATTGGCAGATTGATAATTAATAGTTAAACCATGGATAAATCAAGTGAAACAAAACAATTTCCGTGTCGATCGTGATATATATAGCCAGTGTGCCACTTCACTACCTATGTTGTGTGTTTTCTTTTTATTGTTATTCCATACTTTCCTCAGATTCCACAACCATTTCGCAAGCAAGCATATGCGTAACAAAAACAACTTCATCTATTTATAGACATTTTTAAAATAACAAAAAACCTAAAATTCCACTTGAAAAAGCGTTTGGAATGTTCTGTGATGCCCTAGTGGGCTAGTGGTATTTTATAGGGTTACATGACTTAATGCATGAGTTGACTTGATCGTATGAACTCAACATTAACCATTATGCATAAATTGTTGTATATAACATCTGTGTGAGAGAATACTCTGGATATGATCAATTGAGCTAATAAAACTAGATTCCAATTAAATAAAACTCTAAAATAAGGGTAAAAATATGTTTAATTATCATACGCACAATTAACCCTTTAGAACATGTCCCTGCATATCCAAATAGGGATTAAGCATTTCACTGAATTTTTTATTTATTTCATTTATAAAAAAAAGTTTTAATTACGCTACATTTGATGTATAAAGAAAAAGTGCAAGGAAGATTTTTTATCTTCAGAATCCCGTCAGGAGTTTGGACCTTCGCACCGATAGATGTCGACTTTTCCATTCTATTTGTGCCCTAAAATTGTCTCTATGATTCTTTTTAGCACACTTGTTCCCCGCTTACTTTTAGCATTCCTTTTTTCTTGTCTTTCATATCCATCACAATGTCAACTGGTTCAACAACCCTAAGTGTATCAGAATCATTAATCCGAAAAGACTCATCTTCAATAATGGACTTGGAAGTGGCTCATCTTCGTCGTCACTATCAAATAAACAATCATACAAGTAATGTTGTTGATCAAGTAACTCACTCTTTACCATGATTTTTTTTCCTTAATTAACTAATTATTTATGTCCTGAAAGCAGGGGCGGAGCCAGTTCAAAGCAAGGATGTGCAACTGCAACCCTTCCCAACTGGCTCCCAAGCCTAATTTTTCTTTGGATTTGGATTTACAAGCCCAATTTTGCTTTCTTGCACCCCCTTGATAGGATTTTACTTCCCCTTAATGAAGTTTCTAACTCTGCCCCTGCCTGAAAGTATTCTGATTCTAACTGTAAACCTTTGTTGTTACTTTCTCTAGATTATAACGCCACACAATTATTAAAGAAGTATAAAAGAAGCAAAATAAATATTTGTCGCATAACTCTCTAGGCATAAATGTAGAGAGAAACGTTAGACCTATGAATAATATGTTAGCATGTCAACACAACTATTTTAAGACATGATATAAGATCTAGGTTATTCTAGATTACCACATGAAATATAGACTTTAACTAGATAAGATAATAACTTACCTTATAGCCATGCAAGAGATTGCTTAGATGAGTTGTTCATTTAGCTCACTAAATGTGCACGCTCTACACACTTGAAACATAGCTGTTGTTTTTTTTGTTTTTTTTAAAACGATATTTTCATTATGCTAAACCTGCCTCTAGTTTTAAACGACCAACCTTAAAAATGAAGTACAAACAAAATAAATAAAATAGATAAACAAAAAAAATAGATGAACAACCTTTTGTAAACCAAACCCCTAAATTGGCATTTCTTAAAAAATCTTCAGGGATCAAAACTGCGATTAAATCTCTCATCAACCCAATTAATTGTAAAAGGATATGACCCAATGTTTTAGAAAGTGTTTTCCTCCTGGACCCCAAAAAAATTCCACCCAGACGTGCTTTTTCCATGCTAATTAGATTGTGAAATTCTTGAAAATCTTTTACGACCTCAAGTGACAAATCAAGACACCAACCCCGCCAGTCAATAACACTGTAGACCCGGCTGACACAACTTAAAATCACTTGGTGTTGTTCCAAGGTGGGCAATGAAGATTCATCATAGAAAAAAAATATGGCTTTGAAGTTTTCATGTTTTTCGGTGCAAGTTTCAAAATCCTTGGTCCATGAGAGAAGTTGATCGGGTAATCACTACTTTTAATCCTTTATGTTCATGTTGCTTTAATTTATTTGCTTCATGAAGATTTAACCAAATACTATCTTTCATCATAAGTGTAGAGCACATATTCCTCTACCCTGATATTATATATTACTATCCTTTAGTGATGCAGATAGTAGTAACTTCCCTTATGGACAAAAAATAAGAGTTTTCTCTACAAGTATTTATAGTAGTTCTAGCTTTCCATCAAATCTAGCTCATACCCATGTGTCACCAACACATACTAATGCATAACAAATACAATTGACTCATCAATACTTAAGTCCATAGTAGATTGACACATCAATACATGAGTTTCTACTACTTGACACATCGTTAAATAAGTGATAAGTATTTGACACATCAATACTTAGTCTCTAGCATCTTGACACATCATACTTGGACCAAGTCCAAGTCTTCCATAAGTGAACCAAAGTTAATGGGACAAAATTTCTAATATAATTAACCAAAACAAATAGAGCAGAACAATATTACTAAATAGATATATGATTTTCTTACTAGATCTTCCAGTCTGTGTAAAAAAAACCTCACAATAGTATGTATAGTATTAAGAATGTGTTTAGAAACTGACTTCACCTTCTAATTCTAATTAACAGAGTTTAAACTCTTTATTTCTTATTTGTTGATCGATATTAATATATGGGTCTTTGTTTGCAAAAAAAAAAGAAGTTATTAATAATCTGTCTTGATCCTTGATAGCAAAATCTAATTATGAGTTTCAAGTTTGGGCTCTCATAAATGTTTTAAAAATTTAAAAGGACCCTGTCAAGAGAGAGTTCATAGTTAGTTGGCTAGTATATGGTCTAATTTCCTTATTTAATACTTGTTGTTCAAGTTAAACTTTAAATTGGCAAGTGTTAATTAACATCCGTTTCTATTTTTGTGAAGGATTAGGACTTCTAAATCGATAATACGAATTATTGGTATGGAGAAAATCAATTACCTGGTATAAAACTACTGATATGATATAGTCTAATAGAGTTTGACCCGTTTATTTATTTATTTTTTGAAAGAAAAAAGGATATATAATTAAAGTAAAAATTGTATTTATAAGAAGAAGAAAGAAAAGGAGTTAAAGCCTTTTAAATATACACCCAAAATAGAACTCCTAAGGATAAGGACTTTGATCAGTATACCAGAGGTTCAGTCCCATATTGCCATTACCATATTTTTCTTGAGAAAAAACACAAATTATGTCATGTTCGGCTCAATCAATACATAACACAAACTGACATCTATGTCGTATTACTTAGTTTTGCGTCTTGAACTAGAACAATTTATCTCAAAACCGGAAAATTTTGCACTGTGCACTGCTTCATTTCATTTTACGTCTTGAACCAAGCCAATATCTCTTGATAGCAATTATTGGAAAAACTCTTGTATTTGAGATCGGTAGTTCTGAGTGCTCTCGCATAACCACTTGTGAATATATCTTAGAAATCTACGAATGAATTCTATCTCTATCATAAACCTATAATTAAGATGGTATATATGTCTAATCTATAATATAAAATTTCCAATTAAAAATAGTAACTTTTAGTATTACTCTGCTTTTAAATTTTTGGCATGACTAAAATTCCCTTAACTCATTTATTTTTACTAAAAAACTTATTAGAAAAATTATTTACCAAATTTTATGATGCACTAATATTAACGTGTAGGCGTTATTTTTCAGTTATGGTAGAATTTTATGTATTTCAATTTTCACGTTTCACTTTCCATCTCTCGAAATACTTTCCATATTTTACATTCTCTCTCTAAAAAATCTTTCTATTTTGACCCCTGTTTTATGTAAAAAAAAAAATCACATTTTTTTTTACTTTGCAAAGTTCTGAACAAACATATCTTTAGGAAAATTTTTAATTTTCACTTGGATTTTGAGTGAAAAATTCGTTTCTCTTTTTTAATCTTTGTTTGACTTGCTATGAAATTTGTGTTTTCATCTATGTTTTGATTGAAAAATCCTACTTCCATCGTTCGGCTTTATTAAGTTTTAAACTGAGATAGTTCTAATGAAAATAGGATTTTTCATTTGGGTGAAAAATTCGCCTTTTATCTTAATTAATTTTTAACCATATAATATTTTTTATGAAAATATGTGTTCCCACTAGTGTTTTGAGTGAATATCTTTGGTTGCACTTTTTATGAAGAGGAAAGAAAGAACTCAAAGTACCGAAAATCTTCTCTCATGAAAAAATTTGCTCATCAAATCTTTCAGAAAAATTCTTTGCATGTTATTCATTTGTTAGTTTGGATTCTCTACAATCTAGCTACAATTTACAATTTATATACTAAAATAACAGTAGTAAAATTCAGTTCCATTACATCCAATTGCCTATCAAAAACTATAGTTTCATCATTCATAATATCAATACCCTTAACAATTTTAACAAAAAAACTACCCAACCCCAAGTTTTACTTCCCCTTAATTACAATTTCAAAAGAACCCATCCCAACAAAATCTATTTTACTGTTATCAAAGAAAATTGTCATATCATTAACATAAAAAAAACCTGCACATCAAAAAAAAATCTAAAACAAGAACCCTAACCCTTTTATTTCAACAAAAAACATCTTTGTAGATCATCTTCATCACTACCAACAAAGAACTGAACCTACCAAGCAAAAAAGTCAATTCGTCCGACCTTAAAAAACTAAACACCACTTCAAGAACTATCACAGCATAATGAAAAAGACCAACAACAAACACCGAAAAGATAATCTTAAAAAGAACTTACTAGTTATTTTTTAAATTTATACCATGATTACCTCCTCTGATGTCCCAGGGGCGACTACCAGTCATCCTCCCCATCGTAGCTATCCCAGTCCTCTTCCTCATATTGTGCATTGTAATCATCTCCAGCTGAAGAAGATGAACCATACCCACTTCTAGAATCTCCTTCAGAACCCGAACCATCACTATCATCATCTTCATCACTCCCCTTTTCCTCCTTTTCATCCTCAGATGTCTCGGACCCTTGTGAACCCTCAACATCCTCAGCTGCATCCTAATTTTCACCCTCATCCATGGTCCGAGCAAATATGGGAGGGTTACTCTTCTCTGCCAAGTATCTCTTGTCTAACTCTTTATTCTGCTTTGCTTCTTCCTTTTTCTTTTCTTCCTCTTTTTCAGAATTCTCCTCAGATGAATTTACTTCCTCCAAAAAGTATTCATAACCACTTCCAGATCCCTCAGAACCACTCTTTTTTTCACTTCTTCTTTTCTTTCAGTTATAATCATCATCAACATCATATTTGTCATTCATCTTTTTTTCAACTCTTGTTTGTCGTTTCTCCTTCCATTGAGAAAATTCCTCTTCATTCTCCTCTCACTCCTTTTCATATGTCGTTTCCATGCTACGCCTGCATACCTCTGTCTATAATTCAACTATTAAGTCACTCAATTATTTGGTTTCAAGTCTTAGTGCATTCCTCTTTGCAAACTCATAAATCTCCGAATTGTTTTCTAGAAGATTGCTTCATGGGTTTGCCATTTTTGAAAAATTCTCTCTGGATTCTGCAAAACTTTGCTATTTTGGGTTTAATTTTTTTCTGAATGGAGGATTATTGATCAATATTTTCCTTTTAAAGGCAAAATTAGGGCAGTTAATGGTCATTTAAGTCTCTTGGTGAAATATCCCGTCTCTTGGCAATTCACGCCCATTCAAAGCCATTCGTACGTGTTCCAAATTTATCATTACTCTTTGAAACACTATTCCTTAAGTCTAATGCTAGACTATCACTATTGATTAACTTTCCACTGCATTATCATTTAAGATGGGATCTAGTGGTTTACCTACTTGCAGTTCCTTAAGTGTTATTTTAATTTTCTTAATTGATTTCATGCAGATTCAAAGAAAGAAGCGCTTGATGGGAGACATTATACCTTGTTATAGAATATACGCCCGGTGCATGCAGATTACCAAGCCTCGAATCCTGCACCCTAAGACCCATCACCATATTCACTATTCTATGAACCACATGGCTAGGTCTTGGCAAGACAGACCCTTTGTTTCATTAATGATATTTGTCTATATTCCGTAACAAAATAAACCATATAAAAACAGACACCATAAATGCTCAACCACCAAAACCCTTGCATATCCAACTCCCTCTGATGAGAACAAAATCTTAGTTGTTTGTCATACTCAGTCTGAGCAAAAGAAACAAATCTTTGATATGATCAGTATTCGAAATAGACCTCCCATGGTTGGTCCTTGTGCCCTTTTGGGAATTAATATCTCTTTTGCCTCCCGTGTTGAGTTTGAAAGAAACAGAGATACTAAAATCCAAAACTTCGATCATCCCAATCCTCAAATAAACATAAATAAAACACCATTTGGGACTCAATGTCATTTTCCACCATTTTACTGCTTAAACAAGTTTTCCCAGTTTAAGGTTTTTGCAGTTGTCTCTATACAGATAGGCTATTACCAGCTGAACTATCACAGTCACACTGCATGGGATAAGCAAATTATTTGGCATTTTACATTGGTCACCAACTTTTATATCATCCTCACTATTCAATCCCAAAACCCTCATCTTTCTACTCTTCATCTCCACTACAACTATATATCTTTATTCGTTTCTATTCAAATGGAAACTTCAAGCTCTTCTCCCACTTCATCTCAAACCACTGCTAAAGATATCCAAGATCTAACCCACCAAATGTCTGAAAAACTAATTTTACCAACCCATCTCCCTTCTTCATTAACTGAACTAGTCTATATTGATAAATCAATATTGGTTGTCGAGAATGATAAAAATTGAAAATGGTGTATGATAGGTCATGTGTGTAGTGAATTTATTGTCCCTACTTCCTCCATACGAAGTTATATCTCCAACCAATGGCCTCTCCTTCAATCCCCCAACAATAACTACTTTCAGTGGCTTAAAGAATAAGATTCTTATATGTTTTCTGGATGAAGTGGATTTCAACAGAGTCAAAGAACAGATACCATGGTATGCTTGTGGGTATCTTGTTGTTTTACGAGAAGTTCATCCATCTGGTTGGCCAAATAATTGTCAGGTTAACTTTACAGAGGAGTTAATGTGGTTTATTCTCTATAATGTTCCGAATGAATGCACATATTTTAAAAATTTAAAGTCGCTCTCTATAAAACTTGGAGAACTGGTTGAAGCCAAAAATCCTTATGGAAATCACCCTCTCAAAAAGAATGTCAAAATTTGTGTCAAGATTAATGTTCAAAAACCCCTGCCAACGGGAATTCCATTGATTACAAGAGGCAGAATTCACCCCTTTCCCATAGAGTGCAAATATTTTATGGTCCCAAGATCCTTCTATTACACTTGTCGTATAATTAATCACATAGAAGCAACTTTCTCCAAAAATAAGGCTAAAATCAGTTCCCCAACCAGTGGGCCAAGTCAACCTTTTGCAAACAAATCTCCAACACCAAGAATCACAGTATCTAGATTAATGTTTCATCAACCAGTGGTTAATTCGTCCAGCTATGACTCTATGGATTATTTAGCGAATCTCTCAGCTACCTAACAAGTAAATATTAGTTCCCTTGCTGATACTACTTATGTTTTTATTGATAAAGGTAAAACTATTATCAACCAAGATTCTGAGAAGACTATGCAAGAGATATACATCTTGCATAAACTCAACATGGGCCCTTTATCTAGCAAATCTTCAGCTCTGAGAATATATGATGTTGCCTTTGTTCAGCCTACTACTGTGATTTCTGATGATAATGGGCTTCCTATTGTTCCCAAATCAACTCCTTCTAAAAAGTTCGTCTTTGAACAACTCAGCTCTACCACCTCAAAGGACCAGATCCCTAACATCAGAAAATTTAAAATTGTTGTTGTTCTAGCTCGCCCTCCCTCTCTTAACAGAGAGGAGGTTATTTCCCTAGATGTTGAGCATGATGCTCTTATTACTATCAAACGAAAAATCAACCCCAGGGTTGATGCTAGAAAACGTACTCGCTCTACCAAATCGGCTTTGGCTAGCATTATAGTAGTCCCTCCTGAAAGTCATTTTCCCATTGAACCAGATTATACTAACTTTTACCCACCAACTACTAATCTTGACAATCTCCCTTCTATCTCTATCCATAACCAATATGACTCTCATCATCAGCTTGTTAATCACTATGGTAATTTCCCTATTCCAGCTGGTAATTCCATGGCAAGTCATAATGTTTGCAACTCTTCTCCCCAAGAAGCTGCTTCTTTAGATTTATCATCTCCTCAAGGAAACTCTGCAAGTGGTAATTCCTATGGATCTCAGCCTAATGGTGGTGCTACTTCTACCAATCAGGTAAATCATCCCAATACTTTCTCTTTTCTGGCTAATTCAACTGCTTCTAGTATATCTCTTCCCATGTCATTACATCCTGTTAATAATGTAAATATGTTGTGTTGGAATGTTAAAGGTTTAGAAAAAAAATTTGCTAATAAAGAGTTGAGCATCCTTCTAAAAAACCTTAACCCTAATATTGTTTTTCTCTCTGAAACAAACATGAAAAATGATATTGCGGCTAGAAAACTAAAGAATCTGGGTTTTCCTCGTGTCTTCAATGTGCCTTACATTGGTAGAAGTGGGGGTATGGTTTTAGCCTGGAAACATGAACTGGATCTCCAAATTATTTCATCAAGCTCCAGAGGTATCTATGTGACCACAAAACCTGTCATATACACTTCATATATGGTGAACCCAATCAAACCCTTAGGGATGCTTTTTGGGCTAGTCAGATAAATATCCCCACTATCCCTAGCACTGAACCTGCTTTCTTTGTAGGTGACTTCAATGCCCTTTTTAGTCCTGAAGATAAAAGTGGTGGTCTTGATGTGGATGATAATGATTGTTTTAACTTAAGACATTTTTGTTCCGTTTTGGAGTTGCATGATCCTGGTTTTTCTGGTCCTAGATTTACTTGGTCCAATATGCAGAGTGGTACTGACCTGATTCTTAAAAGGCTTGATAGATGCTTTGTTAATCATATTGTTGATAATTTATTTCCTAAACTTTGTATAAACAACCTCCCTAGAGATTCCTCTGACCATTGTCCTGTTCATTTAGGTTTTAAACTTGATGGTAATTATCTGACTAGGCCTTTTCATTTTATGCCCATGTGGCTAACTGACCCAACCTGTAGAGACATTATAGCCAACTCCTGGGCTATCATTGTGGTGGGATCTTCATCCTATAAACTTAAGGCTAAACTGCTTAATACCAAGAAATGTTTAAGAGATTGGAATAAGAACTCTTTTGGCAATATTCAAACTAACATATCTACTACTATAAATGAACTTAAAAATATTCAAACTTCCAACCCCTATGGCACTTTAAATGTCTATAGACTTAAGGCTAGGTTAAATTACCTGCACTCTTTGGAGGAACTTTACTGTAAAGATAAGTTCAGGGAGGTTTGGTTGTTGGAAGGAGATAAAAACATTCCTTATTTCCATAGAGTCACTCTCTACAAAAGAAAAAGAAATGTCATTATTTGGATTAAGAATAACACTGATGACATCCTTACTGATAGAAATAGCATTGGTACTTATTTTTTTGATATTTTAAAACCCTTTATTCCATCAATCCTCAATCCTTTCAAGATGAGGTTTTGGATAATCTCCCTAGCAAGTTTTATCTGGATAACAATAACCTCCTGAACATACCATTGTCTCCTGAAGAGATAAAACATGATGCATTTCAAATGGGTGGAAAAAAGGCTCCAGGACCGATGGTTTTACAGACCTCTTCTACCAAAAACACTGGGATATTGTAGGTGCCTCTGTCATTGAAATGGTGCAAACTTGTTTTAGAAATGGTACTGTTGCTCCTTTCCTAAATCATACCAATACAGACCCTATTCCCAAAACCCCTTCTGATGAATTAGTTTCTCAGTATAGACCTATTGGTTTGTGCAACTTTGCTTATAAAATTCTTTCCAAAACCATGGCCAATAGACTTAAACCCCTTATGGATGGCCTAATCTCCCAAAATCAAAGTGCTGACAATATTCTTATATCCCATGAAGTGGTTTTTATAGTGGACCACTATCATGGGAAGGAAGGTCTAGCTGCCATAAAACTTGACATATCTAAAGCTTATGATAAGCTTGAATGGACCTTCCTTGAAAAAGTCCTCAGGAAAATGGGTCTCTGTGAATATTGGATTTCCTTTATCATTAAGTACTTAGCCACTGTGTCCTATTCAGTTCTTCTTAATTGTGTCCCAACTGGTTTGATCAAACCTGAAAGGGGCCTTAGACGGGGATAATCCTCTATCTCCCTATCTTTACATTATTTGCTCTAAAGCTTTGTCTGCTTATATTGATCACCTTACAGTGTTCAGCTTGTTCAAGGAATTAAAATCTGTAGGACTGCCCCCCCTACTACTCATTTGTTGTTTGCTGATGATTTTCTTCTTTTTTCCAAGGCTACTGTTCAAGATTTTTTTTACTATCAAAGATTATTTACATAAATATTTTTCTGCCTCTGTCCAAGAGATTAATTTTGATAAGTCAGGTATATTGTTTAGTAAAGACCAACCTCGTCATCTGATCCAACAACTCTCTTTTATCCTTAGCATTAGCTCTCTTGATCTTGGTGAAAAATATATGGGTACTCATATCCACTTCAGAAGTCTAAAGTTCAAACTTGTATGAGCATCTTGCAATTTGTTGATGATAGGATCACTTCTTGGTTTCACAAACTCATATCCAAGCTTCTAGAACTTCTCTTGTTAAACATGTTGGCCAGGCTATCCCCATCTATCAAATGACTGATTTCCTCGTACCAAAAGCCCTTTGTAGGAAAATGGACTCTCACCTTTGTAAGTATTGTTGGGGAGAATCTCTTGAACCTAAATATAGAAAGTTTCATTTGCTGGGATGGGACACCATTTATGCTCCTAAAAGTGAAGGTGGTCCGGGCTTTAGGAAAGCTGAGCTTAATAATTTGGCTATGATAGCTAGAAATGCTTGGAAACTTTTGGAATCCCTTGAATCCCTTTTGGGCACTATTTTTAAAGCCATGTATTTCTTCATATTGATTTTCTGAATTTTAAATGCCCCTCAAATTATTCTTGGACTTGGAGATGCCTTCACACCATTAAAGAGCTTATAAAACCCTTTATAGCTTGGATTGTGGGTGATGGCAAGTTTATTGATCCTTAGTGTGATAATTGGATTCATTCTATTGGTTCTAATAAACCAAATCCTCTTGTCCCTCCCTCCCCTAGTTTAAAAGTTTATTGATCTGGTTATTCAAAATTTTCATAATGCTTATTTGCTTCACTGGCTTACTCATTGGCTTGTGAACTCCATTACTTCTTTATCTGATGACTCTAAGAACTTGTTTGATGCTATTATGTGGTCTATCTGGAGTAGTAGGAATAACCTCATTTTTAACAACGAAAGGAAAATGCTTCTTCTGTCATTGCTAGAGCTATGTTCATGTTAACCCTAGAACCCCCATCTGTCAACCATCCCCTTTATGCAATGTCATTGGTGATGTCACTTGGAAACCTCCCCCCCATGGATGGATTAAATGCAATACTGATGGAGCTTTCGATTATGTTTCTTTGGCTAATAGTGCAGGCTACATCTTGAGAGACTCAACATGAAATTCCTCTTTTTGTGTTGCTATTACTTTTGAAGTTTACTCTCCAAAAGAAGCTGCAACAAGAGCCATCTGGGTTGTGTTGAAGAAAGCAGTTGACTTGAAGCTTACTCATATCATCGTTGAAAGTGATGTCAAAGCCCTTATGGACTAGTTCTCTCGATGCAATTTTGAAGGCAACCAACAAACAGATGCTCTCTTTAGGGACATTTCTCTCTTTAGTTCTATCTTAGTAGCTTGCTTATTTTCTTTCCAACCAAGAACTTGTAACAACATTGCTCAGACTTTGGCTGCTTGGACTAAAGATAATAATGATTCATGTTTTTGGTATAGACCTCCAATATGGATCTTGGCAACGGTTGAGGCACACCTCTAGTCTTTGCTTAAAAAAAAAAAATTATAAACTAAACGGGTAGAGAAGAGAGGTAAATGGAAAAAACCAAAAAATGTGTAGGTAAAAAACCTGGCGATTTTGAGGGTGACCAAAAACTAATTTGGGGCGACTTTTTTAACCCAATCCCATGGATGTGGCTAAGGAATAACCTAGTGGTATGTAAACAGACTTAAATACCCTTTCACTAATCAAACAATTACCATAAAACCTTTCACTAATAAAACCTAAACCTAAACCTATTTCACACTTCTTCTCTACCGATTATCAATTTTTGTTTTCTCTCCTTTTTTTTTTCAAACTACCGATTGTGGCACAATCCAATTCATCTTCAACCGATTAATCGTAAACTAATTCATTATATAATCGTAAACCAATTCATCGTTGTAATTACAATCTAAAAATGGCAAGAAAGAAGCAAACAACTCGTCAACCTCCTAATATAGAGTGGCCGGATTTTACCCAAAGAGTAAGAAATCGAGAGATTGTTGAAGAATATAACGAAGAACGCGAAGAGGATGACCTAGAAACGGAGACCGATTCCGACAATTAGCCTCTCCAGAACTTTATAATGGCTACAATAAGGTAAGGGTTTACCATTATTTGTGTTTATATTGATTCAATCGAATGAATTAATCACTAGAATATCAAGGGTTTTAGGTTAGATGTCATAATAGGTAGTTTCGTGGTTGTATTAAACTACCGATTATGTTAGTGTTCTTCATGAACATCATGCAAAATCGGTAGTTATGTTTAGTCATAAACTACCGATTATATTCCTGGACCAAAATTTAGTGATAATCGATATTTTCGTATAGGGTTAAACTTCCGATTATGCAAGTTAGTGATCTTCAAAAACATCAAGCACAATCGGTAGTTATTTTTACACATAAACTTCCGATTATATTACTGGACCCAAATTTACACATAATCGGTAGTTTATTTTTTTATGTAACTACCGATTGTACGTGTGTCCATAGACTTTTCTGTTCCATTTTTTATGCACAATCGGTAGATAATGTAGAGCCCGAGCTACCGATTGTGCACAATCGGTAGTTACGATGTTTTTTTGACTGCCGATTATGAACAATCTGTTGAGTTCAATACACTTTGTCTACCATTATGTACTGATTAAACGGTGTCTTGTTGGAAATAATTGTTCTTTGTTTTGTATCAAAGAAGGGAAAGACGATCTAAGCATTCCCACGATACAATTCTATCGGGGCCTCGTCGTGAAGGGGGGAAGAAGGTAACTGCTAGTGCAAGAAGACAAAAGAGCGCTAGCGGAATTGTTATCACTGAAGGAAGTCAACCAAGTGTTCCAAGAAGTACAAACCTAGAAGAAGGAGGACCAAGTGCTCCACAAGAAAGATACTTTGATGAAGGAGGACCAAGTGGTAGACAAGAAGAAGGAAGTGGTACAAAGAAGCCAGTTAAGAAGAAAGGAGGACACAAGGTCCCCGACTATTTGAAGATGAAGGGTATTCAAGAAGGCCAAATCCCTGGCCTCCCAAGAGATAGAGGAGATCTATTATTTGGGTACAAATATTCTTGGGCGAAAGAAATTTACTCTACTGAGGTAATAATTATAAAATACCATTCTTAACATATTATCTTTTTATTCGTAGAAGTGTTAACTGTTATTCTAATTATTTTTTAATTCGTCGTGTATATTAGGACCATTCTAATGCAGTCCGTCTACTCAAACCTACGGTTGCACCAACAAAGATGAACGATTGGCTTTTAGAAGGTGAGTGTGAACGGTTCCAGCAAATTATACTGCAGTCGGAGTTGTCTACGGCTGCCGAGAATTCCATGTTACCTCACGACCGGGTTTCGATATCGGCCTTCATAGAGAGGATGTATCCTGAGACCGTACCTTCCATTTTTCGTGGGGAGAGATGACGATCACCCCCGATGATGTGGTCCAGATTATAAGTCTCACTGACCATGGTACGACGGTGAAGTTTGATTATGTGAAACACTTAAGCTGGGAACAACTTTATGTTTACACTGAGAGGTGCCTTGGTTGGGACCGAGCGACATCCGATGAAGAGTTCAAACGGTGCGCTCCTTACAAAACCAGGCAATTCAACATGGTTCAACTGGTGAAAATGTTCAGAGGCAGCAAGGATAAAGAAAAGATGAACCCAGAGTTTAGCGATGACCAGGTCAATGCTGCAGCCATTGCATATCTTCTCTGTGTTTTGGGATGTGTAATTTTCCCCAATTCTAGTGGCAACCGGGTCGACACCAACCTCCTACAACTTTTTCATCCCCTCCACAAAGTTCTCGAATATTCGTGGGGCACCGCATGTCTTGCGCTCTTGATGGAAGAGATGAGAAAGGCATCCAGGGAACAAACTAGCCAAATAGCCGGGAACGTGAGCTTACTACAAGTATTTTGGTAACTCCATTGATGGTTTGATTTTTATTTATTTTTTCCTCTTTTAAGAATCAATTTTCTCATACTTGGTTTGATATGTACACTAGATATGGATCTATGACCACTTCCCGTCCCTCGAGTTGGCCAAAGATAATCCGGCATGGGAGAAAGGAACACCCCGAGGCACGAAATACATCTTTGAGGGCAACCATTCAACGACTAAGAAGCAGGAGTTGATTTCTTTGAGGAGGAAATTAGACTCAATGGCGTCCAAAGATGTATGCTTTGATCCATACAGGGAATACCTAGCTAGTGGTCATATAGCGCGAAGGTCTAAATTGTCGTTCTACTATGGACCCTTGTGGCATCCTACTGGATATGTCATGTACAATGCCACAAGGGTGATGCGTCTAATAGGTTATGTCCAAGAAGAACCTTGGAGTCGTTTCATGGCAGGTTCCAGTTGGACGTGGAGAACTGTGTTTGTGGTAAGGACTCGATCACAATAGTTTACACCGATAACCCATCCGTTGAACATTGGAACAACAGGATGCAATCTATGATCAACGAGGGGAGACCTTTCACCTGAGGTGATGAAGCAGATCCACGCTATATGGTATGGTACCGGCAGCATTCTCATCTTCATGTGATCCGTGAAGATAAAGCAAAGAGCACCAGGGTGCCCAAATATACTTGTATCATCAAAGACAAACCCTCTGGCTATGAAAGGCTGGTACGTAATGTTATTTCCTTTTGATTCTAGTATTACGACTCAATATTTTAGATAATAATCGTTTGATTGTTATTGCCTAAAAACAGGAAAAAAAAAAGGTTTGCATTTTTCTCAAAGAAGATAGTTGGGTGCATAAATGCGGGAGTGCCTCCATCATTGGAGACGATGAGAGAGCATAAAGACCTCATCGACAACATTGATAATGAAGCCTATACTAGCAAGCTTGGGGAGAAATCTGCGAATAAGCTGAAGAGGGTTACAGCAAAGCACACTAAAAGATCTCGCGGTTCAACGAGTGCTGCTGCTGAAGCAAATGTCCCTGAGGGTGAGCCAATGCCGCTGATGCTGAAAGATTGTTAGCCCCTGGTCCTCGTGCTCCTTGTACCAAAACCAAAAGAGTTAGAAATTAGATTGTGGTTGTTTACTTTATGGATATGTCTCTGGTGTTTAACATTACTGATTTTAAATGTCTAACATTTGAAATGATTTTATGTTCTTATTGTGAGTTATCAATTGAATTGCAAGAGATTTATTTTAACAAGTTATTTTGTTCAAAATTTACTTTATAATCGGTAGATAAGTGGTTCGCAACAACTACCGATTAAGTATATTCATCAACAATCGGTAGATAAAAATCTACTGATTGTGTTAGTGTTCTACATTCGGTAGTTTAAAAATCTACCGATTATACAATCACAGGAACTGCCTGTTCCTGGTCACTTTTTACACTATAATCGGTAGTTTAAGAATTTCTTAAACTACCGGTTGTTCATTTTCAAAATGTTTAAAATTTTAAAAGAATTTATGATTTCTAACTTGGGGCAACTTTCATAATCGGTAGTTTAAAAAAAATTTAAACTACCAAATTGTACATTTTTAAAATGTTGGAATTTTGAAAATTTTTATGATTTCCAAAATGATTTTTTCGTCGCCTTCAAAATGACCGGGATATAAAGGGCATGATTTACGAATAAGGATTCTGCTCTCACACTAGAACTAGTTAACTTAGGGATTTTGCTTCCTCCTCTGAAACCCTAAATGGATATCACCAAGAAAAAAAACCCCTTTTTGGATAATCTTTCTCTTCCATCGGCCCTAGAAATGAATTAAACCTTAGTTGCTAGATCTGTGGTCTGATCATGTTATTCACAACTTTATACCTTTCTTTAATGGGTTTTCTGAATGTTTTTTGCCGATTTGGATTTCTGCTGCTGTTGTTCTACTCGGATTTGAAGGTCTTGTTGATGGATTATTTCTGTGAAGGTTTGATTTCTCTGAAAATTTATGGTTGCGAAGGGGTATTTTGTTCTTCTTTTTCTTCTACAACAGCCGCATCTGCATCAAATTACAGGGTAACACTTTTCTCCATTCCATCATGATATCAACACCATTTATGTTGCTTGGAAAAAGATGGGTTTTCTTTTACTGTAAGTATTTTTACCCGGCGATAGCAATTGAAGTTCTAAACACCTTGCACCTGACTATTACCTTTATAAATTCAGAAATTAAACCAAATCTTTTCAGAACCTTGCTTCCTGCTAAACATCCAACCTTCTCCCTTAATCCTATTTGAATTTATTACCTTTAATCATGATGGTTCTTTACTCTCAGAAAGCATTTATAAACCAAATTTACATTCACCCTTTCTACTATCGTTTTTCATACCCTGCTACCAAATTACTCTTATTTTCAAACCTGGTACTCTAGATCTTGTATGGTTTTCCGTTAGTTTCTAACCTCTAGTCAATCTTTTGTTTAGTTTTATAACCTTCTTCAACTCCATCTCCAGTTGAAGGACTAATAATTTTTCTGTGCCCCCCCCCCCTTTAAGGCAGCTTGTGTTCTTATTTTCACCACCAGTTCATGTTCTTGGTCAAGCTCAATGGCTTTGAAGGAATGTTTTTTAGTTGGTGGTGTGTGATCTTTACCCATCATATCTCGTTTGTTGTAAAGAATGATTTGTTTTTAGTTGGAGGATTGTTGGAGGAAATGTGTTATAAGGCTTGGGTTATACTTCTTTCTGATTTGTTCTTGAACTGATTTTTGAAAAGACTAGAGTTATGAGGCAAGAAGCTAGAGTTTATTTGGAGACTTATTCATGGTACAGCTTTGGGGACCATTCTTATTCATATATGAATTGTCCTTAACCACTGAAGGGTTTGGGATATTCTCCCTGGATTGTACCTGGGCAGACTGTCGATGTGAATGCCAATAATTATGTTGCAAACCTAGAAGAACTTACCGGATTTCATCGCACCAATACTTCATCCAAATGGCTTTCGCTTTACGATGGCCCTAGTTAGGATTAATGTAATGCAACCACTGGGTTTGGAGTTCTTGCAGCCAACAACGGAAATGAAATGAAGTGGATAGATAATCCCATCTTTGTCCTGCCTAGACTATTCTGCTCCTTCTGCCATCGTTTGGGTCATATTACATAAAACTGTTTTTGATATTGATTGTATTGGTATTATTATTCACTTTCAACAACAGCCGCAAGTCTTGGCCTTTCATTGATTAAATTTTTTGGTTGTTTCGGAAAAGCTTCTTAACATTGAGTGGTCACCACTAGACCTTTGATGAAAAAGCAAAGACGATCATTTTGAATTAATTAAACATCAGCAGCAACAACAACAAGACGTTCTACCATCTAACTCATGATCATTTTACTGAGCTCCTTTGCAGACCTGCAAGCTCAGTTACCACAACCTAGCACACTATTAATTGCTTAATGCCGCTTGGCAGTCTTTTGGGGCCGGTGGGTTCCCACTTTCTATTACATTCTTGCTTGTTTTTTTAGTGTTTTGGCCTGTTTCCTGAATTCCTAATCTAGTGTTTTTACTTTATATCTAGTTATTAGTTCTAGCTAAAGTTGGTTCTCTTGTAAGCTCTCTCTGTGCCTAATAGTGAAAGCATCTCTTTGTTCCAGTCTTTGTAATAGCATCATAGTCCAAAGTTGTAATAGGTAGTGTAATAGAGTCTGTTAACCTTTGTGAACTTCTATATGTGCCTTAACATAAAAAAACATAAAGGCTCTACTATGGATCAGGTAGGAAAAGAAGGAGATAGACATGCATCGTTCGGGCAACACACTACAACATCTTTAAATACATGATTAGCACATCGGATCAATTGCATCGGAATATACTACCGACAACAAAGTTCCTCTGGACACTGTAGCGTCCATCAAAAGTATAACTTTTTTTTATGGAAAACAATCGTCGAAGGTGTACGGACTCTCGAAAACTTACACCATATCCACCTTGCCAATTCCAACCGCCACTCCCAATGTGATTCTGATTTGAAGACCGCTTCTCATTCTTTGTTCCACTATCATATTTTTGAATGGCATAACGAGCCGATTGTACTTGTTTTCAATATGGGTATCTCATTCCCTATTGTAATGACTCCTTATTAGGAATGAGTGTGAAAAATAAAATCAGGAAAATATTCTTTATGGAGATTTTTTAGAGTTTTTTTTTGTTACACTAATATTTATATAGTAGTTGTTTATTTAGGAAAAACCCCATGTTTTTTAGTTAAAATATAATTTGAATTAGTTTTTTGAATTGGTGAAAGGTTATTTATGTTATTAATTCATATTATAATTAATTATGGATTTCTTATATATATAATTTTATTGGTGGGTTTAAGATAAATAAATATTATTTTTGGCCAAAAATATTTCCCCTAATCATTTTCATAAAAAGCGTGAAATCTTTCTTTTTTTAATTCAAAAATAAAATTTATTCATTAAATATAATTCAGAATATGAAAATCATTCTCCATCATTTCCATAAGGTTAGGAGAAAATCATTGTAATACTCAAAACCTATCCCCTCTACTCTAGCTTTTTTGGATAAAGAATGGGCAAAACCATTACTTTGTCTATTGACGGACTCGCATAACCACAAACTACTACTTTTAAAAATTATTCTTAACATCCAAAATAATGCCTTAGTCTAATGGACATTCAACTCTGTTTCATTGATTGACCTAACTACGTTCTCATTGTCTGCTTTAAAAATAACATTTTGAGATCCCAGAATTTTAGTCAAGTTAACAGCTTCCTCCATAACCATGCACTCCAATTATTCAGCTCCATGATCCTTGTTCAGTCCACCATCAAAGTGTTTTTACAAAAAATTTAATTACTAGTCTTATTTTCCCTTTTCCAGAAGTTCCAATAAAGGACATCCATGTTAATTTTAATGGAATCTTTATATAGTGGTATCCTGTCTTTCATCTGCACACAAATAAGATTGTTAGAATTTCATTACCAACAAAATTTATGCATTGCTGATAGAGTTGTTTTATTCTTTCAATAGTACGATACCTATTGGTCTTAGAATTCTGAAATACCAAATATCATCTATCCTTCCACAATATCCAGGTAGTTAGCATGCATTTGTATATCAATCCTATATTATCAATAATAGGAACTATACTATTGGTTCTTGTAGAATTAAACCAACTTATGATCCAAGTTAAGAAACTAAGATATTGATTCAGAATTACAAAAACTATAGTGAATCTTAACCAGACATACTTAGCATAATCAAAGGACATAAATAAATACTTTGTAGACTCAATTTTAGAATTACAAAAACTATAGTGAATCTCAATATCATAATTGTACCTGGCGATTTTATCTCTAGTTGACAGAATGTCTTTAAGACATTTCCAAATAAAAAGTTGAGTTTTGTGAAGAATTCTAGCATCCCATAATCATTTCCAGGTATCCTTAGGAACCACACAATTATAGGCATAATTAAGAGACCTAGTATTGCATAGAGTGATGTACGCATTCTTGACAGTAAAATTACCTTTTCTAGTTGGTTTCCATATGAGAGCATCTTCACATGTAGCAGAAATTCTCATATCCAAGATTTTCCTAGCATTATTAGCAGTGAAAATAAAATTAACCAAATCCACATTCCAAATTCTACTACGATGAATACAAAGTTCACAACACAAGTGTGTAATTATTTTGGTTAGATAAATCATCAATTGGTTCAGGTGGGCTATTAATACCTAAAACCCAACAATCTAACCAAATACTAATTTTAATACCACTTCTGACCAAAAGAGAACTGTTTCACAATATCAATGCCATCATATATGCTTTTCCATACCCAAGTTGTCCTCTTTTAACTTATCTAATTGAAGGAATTCCTTATTCTTAGAATACTCTGCCTTAATAATTTTAACCCGTAGATTCTCAGAATTATGACAGACTCTCCAAGCAAGTTTACTCAATAAAACCTGGTTAAGGATTTCTGAGTTTCTGATCTCTCTTTTTTACCAAAAAAAAAAACAAAAAATGAATTTAATACCCTTAGAGCAACTCCGGTGGGGTGGGCATTTTGGCTAATTTGCCAATTACCACCCCCACAGTGGGATGGGAAAACCCAACGATCGACTCATACTGAGCCGCTCGGCCCATGCTAAGCCGAGCGACTTAATGAGATTCGACAACGGTTGAATCTCAACGGCCATCAATTCTCTCTCTATAAATTCAAAAAAAAATCAACTCCAAAATCACACCTTATCCACTCAAAAATTCTTCTATTTTTTTTTCAATCTTAAGCTTTCCATCTCAAACTCCTAATCTAAGTTTTTGTAGTAAAAAAACTTTTAAAAAAATGGATGCCAGAGTTTGTCATCCAAAATATACACTAGAAGAAGATTTAGCTATTTGTAAAGCATATGTTTTTCATAGCAGAGGAAATGTTCCTACTGGCTAACTCATGTCGCACGCGTCTTTTTGGAAAAACATTTTCACTATGTTCGTTGCAGAAACGGGGAACCCGAGAAATCGTCATAGCCTTGGGTTGTCAGTCGATTTCAAGCAATTAGTCATTCAGTCACGTGATTCTTTATTCAGGTAAGGGAAATTGATCGAGATAATTTAATGGTGTAACTGAAGATGAAGTGATTCAATTAGCTCTAGATGTATTGCAGAAAAATCACGGCAAACCTTTTCTGTACGAAGCTTGTTTCAACATCCTTAGAGATCTTCACATATTCGACCCTTTTATGTAATGATGTAGTTTCCTTTTAATCTTATGTATTTTTCTATAAGAAAAGACGTTGTTAAAATTTAATTGAATATGAAATAAAATTAGTAGTTTTTTTTAATAGATTAATTTTGATTACATAAATAGTTAGTTTCTTAATTTCAATTTAAATTACAAATATTAAATAAAACGAAACTACTCATTCCTAGGCCAGTGGGGTGGGTAATGTCCCCGGTCCTGGGGTGGGTAATGGCCTCGGTCCAGCAAATCCCAAAAGCCTTGACTTGCTGCTCCTGGTTGAGATCTATCGTCAGATCCAATGAAATCACACGTTTGAACTGGAGATGTGCCAAAGTCTATATGTCTTCTGTAATCTTGATTCAGATCTTGTGGACTGGCATGACGAGACCTTGGTTGTGGAGGTAGCACACAATATGGAGATGGTTGTTGTGTATCTCATACTATTTTCCCCTGATGAGAAGGTGTTGGTCCATAAAGTCCTGCAATATAGGGACTGAAGCTTGTGGATTGCGTCAATGCCCGGAATTGTTCGCTCTAGTAACGCCTAGTCAACCCATCTCTGAACTCCATCTGATTCATACTTTCTACCATTTGATCAACAGTGGCCGTTGTGCACGAAAAAGAATTAGTTCGCTCCGTACCTTGGGGGACAATTGGAATTGTCTGACGCTCTCCTTGTAGATTATAAGTCTTGATCTCCCAACTCAATTCTGGTAAATCGGACTCAACCGATGAAGAACAAGGTGCAGAAGGTCCTCTTGGGGGGATGATGAGGTAGAAGCTTCTGCCGAAGGATAAACGACTAAAGTTGGAACCGATGGTGCGGGTTGTGTCGGTACAGGCAAGCCCGAGCCTCGGTGCAACATAGGCCAAGCGACTCTTGTTGCCTCGGTCGATTTATATTGTGCCCTTTTACCTTTTTCCTACTGCCCAAAACTGAATTTACCTATCCACCTGATTTGATATTTTGGCAAATTCACCAATGCCCACTAGAATTGCTCTTATTCTCAAGGAGCACAAGTATATCAGTTTTCCCTCCCTCAAAATGATTTTCAGGTCTGCCACAGTACAAATTATGAGTGTTAATATAAAAAAAAATCCTCCATGAGGTTAGGATAAGGTGTTTTGTTACCCAGCAGGTGGCACTCAAACCTCACTAATTCATTCATCAAACAACTTCATTTCTGGATTGAGAGAAAAATGGCTCAAGCATTGGCAATGCCAGTAGCTCCTTCACTTTCAATTATCTACAAAGGAGGAAACCCTAACAACAATCCTTTCACCAACACACTCACTTTCTCAAAGTCCAATTCTGTTAAGGTAGGTTTGTCTTAATTTCTGCAATTTCTAGGGTTTTTAAAAAAAAAAATGTTTTAGTCTTCTAATCTTAATAATGATAATCTTAATGACGTTGTAGGTACAAGGTTTAAGTATCAGATGTGCTCGTGTTGGAGGAGTTGAAATCCCTAACAACAAAAGGATTGAATACTCACTTCAATACATTCATGGGGTTGGTCGAACTAGAGCTTGTCAAATTCTTGGTGATCTTAGTATGACTAACAAAATTACTAAAGATCTTTCTGAAGAAGAATTGATTATAATTCGTGAGGCTGTTTCTAAGTACACTATTGAAGGAGACTTGGTAATTCTCAGTAGATTTCTTTGATTTTGTTGTCTTCGGTTGTTCAGTTAAATGGTGATTATTTCTGAAAATGTGTATAGTTTAAGGCACGTATATTATTAAGCTTTAGAGATACTGCGATAATTCTTCTGAAAAATTAGAACATGGGTTTCCATAATTTGATGTTGTTGTATTTGGTATTTTTTCCAGAGGCGTTTCAATGCTCTTAATATTAGGCGATTGAAGGAAATTCAGTGTTATAGAGGAGTAAGACATATTCAAGGATTGCCTTGCAGAGGACAACGTACAAAGAACAATTGCAGGACTCTAAAGGGTAAGAGAATTGCAATTGCTGGAAAGAAGAAGGCACCACGTTAGTTGTCTGAATTTGGTTTTGTTATTCACATGTTATAATTCTAGCTTTTCATAACTGTGTAAGAAATAAACATGGTTTGCAATGGATGAGTTTTTTTGATTGTTTTGTATGAAAGCTGATTTGTTCAGTGTGGTGCAATGCAGTTCATTTGTTAATTATTTGCATTCAAATCGAACAGTTGTGAGCTATATTTTTATTGTACTTGTTGCTGTGCATTATGATGTTTATTTTGAAATGTAAATTGCTGCTTTTGCTTCTTGTTTGTTGAATTTGTCTGAAACTGATGCAGAGTAATTTTGCAGTAAATTAACTATTTCTTGATATGTGTCCCTGTAGTTGTAGAAAATTTCAGTCTTGGCATGAAACTCATGAAAAGAAAATGAGTTTTTTAGCCTTCACTATCTAGTTGAAAACCCATGTGTATCACACTATCTGATTTGCATGAAATCTTTAACACAGATTTGAAGCATTTTTTTATCTGAATTAGAATTTTAGAATCCATTATTACAACTTTAATGGTCGAAACTGATAGTACCTTCTGTGTATTTTGAGGGTTTCCCTGCTTTTTGATAATTGGTAACTTGAATTAGCAAAGGAACACAAAACATAGACTCTGAAGGCAGAAGCATGACTAGACACAGAAATTAGTCAACTAGAGATTACAGCATGTCATCAAATTATAATGACAAGTGCTGACACTCAATTCTGCTAGTGCATTCTTTATTTACCTTGAATGATTAGTAGGATTATCAGTTCTCACACATAGTTATCTTACCTTGACAACATGATTAGTGTGAATGTAGGATTTCCATTCTTTAGAATCTGAACTCGTGAACTTGAGTTTTTGCCAGCATTAACGAGTGACTACACTAATTTGAGCTAGTTGATTCTTTCGTTACTTTGACAACATGATTAGTAGGAATTTAGGATTTCCTTTATATTGATTCTGAACTCGTGAACTTGAGTTTTTGCCAGCATTACTGATTCCTGTATATGGTTTGGTTGAAGGTAAGGTTTTTCTAATTAGCCATCAGGAATTGGCAGCTTAGCTTGCACATATATTGGCGAAGTACCTTAGAAATTAGGTTTTTGTCTTCAATTTTTGAGCTGCAAGTGCGTATGTTTTACTAGTTAAATCAATGTGTCCACCGTCCATTGTTTTATTGAATCTCCAAGAAATTTTATGAACGGCAGATAGCATTCTCTTTAGGAAATTAGGTTTTATCTTCAATTTTTGAGCTGCAAGTGCATATGTTTTATTAGTTAAATCTATGTGTCCACCATTCATTGTTTTATTGAAAGCTTTGAAGTATCTCCAAGAAATTTTTCGACGGCAGAGAGTGTTCTTTGTAGAAAAGAGAGAAAAGCTAAGGCTAAAGCTATCTTCAAATGTCACTTTTTAAAAGTTAAAAAGCACTTCTGAATACAGATGCTACAACCTTGATTGTTTTCCACCAAAACAACGTTATAACATAAGAAACAGGTGAAAATGTTTTCGCAACTATAGTTCAGTACACGACAGTCAATTCGGTCTTAAAGTCAATCTTCTTCGAATCTAGATATGATGGGGTATGGATCATACAGGTTTTGAACAAATTGATATAACCAGTCGGATGAGATGAACAAGACTGGATGAGCCGAACAAACTACAAAGAGCAAGCTTGTAAGATGAAATTGTTGAACGCTTCCAAAACAATGGCAAAACCACAACTGCAGCTGGAGTTCGATCAAATCTAGGCTCACGAGGCTGATCAAGGTTGTGATATGCCAGCTTCTCATAAAATATTTTTTCAACTTATTCAGATTAAGACTAACACTTTAAAGTTTGAACCATCATCCCGGGTTCACATTGGCTTGAAATAAACGATATTCAAGTTAAATCCAACCAACACCATTATTCCATCAACGTACACTTCACCCAAACTTATATAAGCTGAAACGAGCTAACAATGAAAATGAACATGGTTATTAAATACTGTGTGAAGGTAGTAGAGCATATGTCTCCTAAAAAGTTCCTATGAGTGTCTAAAAAAGTCGGTGGTAAAGAATGATTTCAAGACTGTATCTAAGGACCTTTAACACGTGGTACCTTCATTTTAAAACTGAGGCGTGTTCAAATCCGTAATGGTTTTGCGAAGAAACCAATGCTCATATACTAGATACCAGCCAAACACTGAAGAAAGAAATCAAGTGTGAGAATTACAAGAATACAAACCCCCACCCCACCACCCCAAAATTATCAGTTCGATATTTATTTTAAAACCCTAGAAAATCAACTGATCTTTCTATTTGTTGTAATCCTCATCAGAGGTTAGTCATTCATAAACCAAATTAATCTCCTAAATTTCTGAAATTGATGTTTTATTGTAGGACTGTGTAGTGTATGTATCTCTAAGTAAATTGGTTGTTACATCCTCCATTTAGGGGTTATATCCGCATACTGAAATTTAAATAATGTTGTTCTGTTTTTCATTTCTAGTTTATGTATTGAGATTTCAAAATATTATCTACCTTATATATGCATAGTCATGTACAGGTTGGGTGACCCGATTGGAGATGCAGTATAGATTAACAGGAGTGTAATCTGGGCCTTTAGCTTCTCCAATCCCAAGTGATATGATGCAGTATACATTGCCGGGTTTCTGTCTTAGGAAGATGGATAATTTAAGACAGAAATGAAGTCTGCCATAAAAAATCTAACCATCTTTTCTCTCTTTTCATCAAAACCTCCTCCTTACCATTTCCTCCCTCTTTCAAAACCCTCTACATTTCTCACTCTTTCTTCAGGTCTGACCCTAAAACTCTTTCTCACTTTGTCTCTTTTCCTCTCAATTTCACGTCATATTGTAGCATATTGAAATTCTATTTATTTGTTTCTACAGGCATGGAAAAATATCCACCACCTTCATCATCATTATCACCCTGTATTCTGGTTTTGGGAGGTAAATCATCTCAAGAAAATGAATTTGCGAAATCATTCAAGGACAATTATAAGAATTTGACACTTCCCATTGAAGATTCTGTAGTTTCAGTGTTTTTATATGATTCTGATGCTGAGAAAAAGACTTATGAGGTTGAGGAGGAGACATTTAAGATTGAGACTTACATGAATTCGTTATCGGCTAATCGATTTGGTCGATTTCTTATCTGGTCTCCTAGGTTGTCATCTACACAAGACTTTATTGCTAAGTGAGTATTCGGTATTCTCAAAGTTGTTTCTTATCGTTTTTTTATTTTTATTTCTTGATTGCTTAAACTGGAGCACATGAAGTTTTTGATAGAATGACTGAGAGATATTATTTGACTAAATTTTCTAGGTTTTCGTGGTTTATGGTCGCTGATTTTTAGGTTTTAATTTCATGAGATATGTTGGTTTAGGTTTTGCTTTCCAAGTGTTTATTTTATGTTCTTTTTGTGAGATAGAGTTACCTAAATATATTCCAACCTTTGATCATATATTCATAGAAATACGAAGTTTTTAGTTGCATGACTGTCTTTTCAAGCTCCACCAGTAAAAAGATATTGGTGCTTGAGTTGTTTCATAGTATAATTCTAGGTCTTTGTAGAGTCCAATCATGTATAAGGTTTCCGTGTTATGGTGGTACCCCTCAAATCCAAGATCTTTGTACTGCCCATATTTTCAAGTGTAAAATTGGCCAGACTATGTTATACCTTTAGTAAAATTAGTTCTATTGGGATTTCCTTTTTGCAATTCCTATACTGTGGGAGGTTTTTCAACTTGGAAAGCTTCTTTTCTAAAGTTATCGTGTCTCTAAAATTCTGAGTTGTTCTTCATGACAGGAATTTCTGCGAGCTTCCTATAGGAACAGTTTGTGTTGTGGATATCCAGTTTAAAGGGAGAGGTTTGATTTTTTCATTGTGTTTCTTTCCTTAGTTTATTTTACAGTTCCCCGTGTTTTTTGACAATTTTGTTTACACTAATTGTAGGAAGGTCAAGAAATGTTTGGGAATCTCCAACTGGTTGCCTTTTGTTTTCGTTTACACTACAAATGGATGATGGAAGGATATTGCCTCTTTTGCAATATGTGGTATCAGTTGCAGTTGTAGAAGGTCTGAAAGATGTCTGTGATGCAAAAGTAAGTACATACTTAGGTAGTTAGGTGTAATTGGACGTTATTTAATGAAGCCAGTGTAGATGCATTACCAACTTCTTATACTTCTTATGATATGTTTTGAAAATTGTATATGAAACTTAGAGCATTATTAGATTTGGCCCTTTTCTCCGGAGTCTAATTGAAGAGAAGCATCATTCGAAAGTATAGGCATTCAGTTGCACGGATTTGATGGTCCCAGTATTTTCTTATTAGAGTATTGAACTTATAGTCTTCGGTTTGGACGAAAAGGGAGCAACAATTGATGCAAAATCTCTTCAACCTTTTATGATGTAATTAAATATCTTTAGATTAATAAGTAATCACATCACTTGATTTAGAGTCACCTGTTGCTGATTCTAAGTAGGAACCACCACTAGCATAGATGGAACATTATCACCATGATTTCTAACTCCAGTTTATCATGCTGCCCTGCTTCACAAATATTCAAATGCAGAGGCGCTTGTCCTAAAATATGGTGCTTTATATTCTGCCACATGCTTTATATGTTAATGTTCCTTTGCTTATGTAGTTATTTTTTTGGCAACACCATCAAAATTCAGGGCTTTCCGTATCTGGATCTCAAAATAAAGTGGCCGAACGATTTGTATTCAAACGGCCTCAAAGTTGGAGGGGTCCTTTGCACCTCAACATACTCATCGAAGAAGTTCAATGTTAGTGCTGGTAAAAGGGTCCTATACTCTCGTCCTTTATATGGGTTAAGACTTACGATACAATTATTTATGTTGACCATGTACCGACATGTATATCTTTTGGATTTCTTGGTTCTCCTTGTTAAGGAAATAAAACTTCAACCGCTGTTTGCAATCCTTAACAGAGAGGTCCCAGCCACCCGTAAAATCAGCTAATGCAGTTGCAAATGCCTTCAATTCCTGGATTTTTTAATTTGACGCATGATGAAACATATTCTTTTCTTTTCTAGCAGGTATAGGCTTGAATGTGAACAATGAGAGACCAACGACATGCTTGAATGCAGAACTGCAGAAGTTGACTTCGTGTGCTTGTCAACTAGAAAGAGAAAATGTTCTTGCAGCCTTTTTCAAGAGATTTGAAAGTTTCTTTGATACTTTTCTAATCAAGGTCAGTCAAGGCCCTATACTAATCTTGACATATTTGTTCATTCAAGTTTCAGTTTTATCTCTATAGACTACAGACTGTATAGTTTTCTTTCTATGTTCATTGTTAATCACTTCAACTAGGATATTTAATTATCTTGTCGTACTTCCATCAGTATCTGCTTAGATTCCTTAGGTAATTATTCTTAGCATGATATCTTATTCCGTGAAAGTAATGAACTCAGGGTCATTGATGTTATGTTCTTTGACTAGCCAACAAGTGAGGCAACTAGAGGTCAATTCTCTAATTAGTTGGGTGTATAATGTTGATAGTTTGGATAGATAATCAATCATTTAGACTACTTGAAAAGATTGGTCGTCGATCCTATCCCTAATCTCTATGAGAAGATTATACATATATATCTGTATGGGAAAAGGCTAGGTTGATTGTTTTCAGCTAACAATGGTTCATGTTTTTTTATTCTAGAAATGATACGTACAAAGGTATTATTGAAACCATTAAGCCTAACATTTTCTGTAGCTGTACATTTATAATCTTCTCATTCAGACAATATGGGTAGGATGAAAAACTTCAATTTAGCTTGTAGTTTGTACTAAAAGTACCATTCTACCCCACCAAAGAATAGTAATAATACCCAGATTAAATGCTGTACAATGTACGCATAAGAGTAAAGCTGTGTACGTGCTTACTTAAGTGATAAGGTTAAATCCGGCAGTCAATAGATCAGTAGTTTATGTTTTGAATTACTTGAGGAGTTGTATTTCCATCTAAAATTATAGTTGATAAAGATTAAAATTACTTGTATTGCTTTATGTATCGTGCTAAAGACTGTTGGGCCCAATTTTGTCCAATAAGTGACTTTGGTTCCCAGAACACCCAACAAAGGGTCTTAACTTGTAACAAGAAATTGTGTTTGTGATTTCTTGGTACGAAGTTCTCAAATTGGACAAAATTTGGAGCAAAGTCAAACTTACCCTATAGGACCTTATGGACAAATGTGTGATTGACATTACGTAGAGAGAGGGAGGGAGGTGCTGCAAGATCTAAACTAGGTGTGGAACTGACTTTCATATGTATCATACTATTTTCTGATATTATGTATTTTCAAGTATAAAATAACATTATGGTCGAATTATTGTGTCGTATTAATCTTTCCTGGTCAGATTATCTAGTTCTCAAGAAGGAGATCAGTGTTAACCATGCTTAGCGTGGAACTTTATTTTGCTAATAATAGTAAGCGTTTTATAGAAGCAAACATAAATTAATCATAAGGCATGCGTAAATCTCCTTCTGAGTGGCTACCACTTGCAGGAAAATATGGGGTGTGGGTGTTTTTATGTGTTTCTGCAGACAGATAAGAGAAACATGGACCCCCAATTTCCTTAACATAAGCTTCCTAGTTTTGTATGCACGTCTCTCTTGATTATTGATTTCAAGCTTTGATTGATTTCAACTTCTAGAACATTTTGTCTCTTTGTACAATTGTTCTGTTTTACTTCAGCAGATCTTGCCAGAGTAGTTTCATCTTGTCCTTTGTAAGATATTAAAGAAAGGCACTGCCAGATGGTCAATCTCATTAGATATATTTACTGTGTTCGTGTAAAGTTTTCCCAACCAGGATTGAGATTTTCCAGTTACATAGTCCTTTCTTGTAGCAACCGTGTGGAGGATCTTAACCTGTTATAGTATTTACCTACAGCTGTGAGATTTCGGTGAGATTTTAAAGCTGGTTTCAAAGCTAGCACATGCGAATCCTGAAAAGATTTGTAGCAAAAACTGTAACCATAGGTGAAATGAGCATGATACTTCCAAATATACTGTATCTACAAGTAAATTTGTTAAGAAATTCAGCCTCTACCATGCAGGATTCCATGCACTTGAAGAGTTGTACTACAAGGCCTGGCTCCACAGGTAAGAAGCTTACGTCCTCCTCTTGCATACTCTTGTTTAAGTTTAGACCTACAAGGTTGTAATTGCCTTGTGTGTTGATATCATGTGCACAAAGTTACTGCTAATGGCACATCCAGGATTCGAGAAATGAGCATTTCCTTCTGTTCTTGTACGTCGTTGACATAAGTTTGTTAGTAGTTTAAATTGCGTAAAAGAACAATTTTTTTTTTTTGCATTTCTAGTAATGGTGTACCTGGCCTTTTAATTCCTAAGGAACTTTCTTTGCAGATGTTTACATGCAAATATATTCAAAAAAGTTCAAAGGATTATGACTCACCTCTATAAATAAAACATTTGTTATTTTGATTATTATCATTTAAAGCAAGCAAGGGCAACCTTTGTAATCAGCATGTGTACAGGTCTTCCTTTAATTTTAGCTGTTAACTGACACACTTATGCTCAAAAGGACAGACACAATCATTTTCAATGCCACCATGCCAGCATATCTATACAAAATTATTAAACTGCTGTATAATACATCTCTCAGACTATTATTTGCACAGCTAACAGGTCATATCTTCATTGCTATAGGCCCACAAACTTGTGCATGTAATTTGCAACTTAAATTTTTTTAAGAACCGCCGGGAACCTCTCTTACTGTGTCTTTGGTGGCATTCCACCTTTTGTGAGTGTGAATGTTTCATATGTGGCATCACTTTTAAGACATCTACGTATAAAATCCTAAATATTAGGAAAACATAAATTTTATCTCCCACCCATAAAAGTTTTTTATCTTTCTTTTACTTATTTGTAGGTATACAATTGGTTAAATTATTTTTATTTTTGTTTTTCAATGATTTTTATTACTACAAGTGTGACTAGGATGGGAAGACATCCTATTGGTGAATGTCTAAAACTAGAGGTCCATTAGAGGATGCCTAATTTTTGTTTTGCCACATCATCCTCATATAAATGGGTTGGAGATGATTTTTTATAAAAATGGTTGTGTATCCTACGTGGATTATGATTTTTTTCTTCACATACATTCCATTGGAGAAGCTCTTAGGAGTTTGAATTGTAGTATTGCTAAGTAGTCCTGCTGTCTGTGTTGTATTTTGATGTAACATCTTTAGATTCGCCTCCGAGTTAGCAGTTCATTGATGCACATAAACCATATGCGAAAACCTAGATGAGGAGCTTCCCCCACATGTTCCAAAACACCTACATATAGCGGCTGATTTATAGTTCCACTTCCATGATTCTGAATTGAACCTTCTTTTGCCGGTATAGTGGGCAGCGGGTTCTCATACAAGAGAAGAAAGAGGGACAGCTGCTGGAACATGCTGTTACTATTCAGGTAAACATAGTTTGATAATAAAAAATGATTTGCTTACATTAATGGGCAATCAATCATGCTGGTTTCTATTTGCAGGGGTTGACACCGTTCGGCTATCTGTTGGCGATTGGCGAGGACAATCAATTTTATGAACTTCATCCTGATGGTAACAGGTAATATTTGTTTCTCCCATGCCAATCTTTTTTATCTTTTTTTATGCCTATTCATTGTTATAACTGTCCTCTTGTTCATCTACATAGCTCCTCCAATGTTATGTATGCACAGTTTCACCCATCTTTCAATCTGATGAGGCCAATTTAGCTGTAATTAAGTGTCTGTTTTTGAATTTGCTGGCAAATATTGAGTAGGTTTCACTACTTATGTTATTGAAGTGTTACTTATGGATTTGCATCTTTGATTTCTTTAAAGGACTAGTATGAAGAAAACTGCAATAAAGTATGTTAGCAGCTTTTGGATCATGAATTTCCAGGAGTTCTAGTTTTGAAGTGTGGTTGGAAACTTGGACCAGTGTAAAAAATGTGATTTTGATCGATGTTAAAAAAATATATATTTTATTTTGGGTTGGTTTTATAAGCGAAATAAAGAGTTTAATTTTGAAAAGCGGTAGTCAAATAAAAGAAGAAGAAGGATTCTCTTATTTATACAGCCTTTCGACGTAACTTTAAGTTTGACTTTTTACAATTTTTATTTACATAAAAAGGTGTAACACAAAGATGACCCTATTTACTAGATAAAACCCCGATCATAAGTTCAAATCTATAAAAACTCTATATCTTTTAAATGTGATCCGAAAATTTTAAAATAAAAATTTCATCCATTTTTGTATGTCATAATACCAAATTTATCCTATTATTTTTCTTCACACGAGCTAAAAAATTTTCCGATTAAAAGAAGACCTAAAACCTTAGAAAGCAAATTTCTTCGATTACTCAACCCATTGGAATCATATTGTGTCTCTTTACAAGCACGACATAATGATTGTTGAGATTACTCGATCTCCCCCGTTTAACTTCTTCTTCTTCAACGATATTAATCTTAGACATAGAAATGAGTGTTTCGTTCAAAGTAGCAAAAATAGGATCTAGAAAGATGACCCTATTTACTAGATAAAAACCCCGATCATAAGTTCAAATCTATAATAACTCTATATTTTTCAAATGTGATAAGAAAATTTCAGAATAAAAAATAATATCACATTTCATCCATTTTCGCATGTCATAATACCAAATTTATCCTACTATTTTTCTTCACACGAGTTAAAGAATTTCCCGATCAAAAGAAGACCTAAAACCTTAGAAAGCAAATTTCTTCGATTACTCAACCCATTGGAATCATATTGTGTCCCTTTACAAGCACGACATCATGATTGTTGAGATTACTCGATCTCCCCCCGTTTAACTTCTTCTTCTTCAACGATATTAATCTTAGACATAGAAATGAGTGTTTCGTTCAAAATAGCAAAAATAGGATCTAGATTTCGCTCAAAACTAGTTCAATTTGATGATTTCTTAGATGATGAGGTGCATACCAACAACAATGAGTCCACAATTATGGTTCTTGCTTGTACTCGAAATGATTCAATTAGATGTTTGAATTTGTTAATTTTAGGGTGGAATTGAAAGAAATTACATTTGTTTTAGTATTTTTGAAAGGATTTTTGTGTGGGTTTTGCTTAATTTGAGTTTTGATGTTAACGAAGGGAAAATGATTTAATTGGCATAAACTCTAATCAATTGATTGTAATAAGAAGGAGGTTTCAAATGATTTTGTGGAATTTTATCGTCGAAACTAATATTGTTGGTGATACGGAAGTTTGTGTTGAAACCAGGTTTAGTTTTAACTGATTTTTTAAACAACATCAAAACCAATATTGTGTTGGTGAAATGGTAAGTTTATGTTGAAACCAAACTTGGTTTCAACATATTTTGACAAAATTTAACAACGTTGAAATCAATGTTCTGTTGGTAAAACAATAAGTTTATTTTAATTGATTATATTAATTTTGTCGTCAAAATCAATATTTAATTAATGGTGATAATACAATAAATTTCAATTTCAATTGACTTTGTCGAGTTTTTATCGTCGAAACCATTGTTGTTGGTGGTATGGTAAGTTTATGTTGAAACTAAGTATGACTTCAGCTGATTATATCGAGTTCTTTATCGTCAAAACCAATAGCGTGGTGGCGCGACGGTAAGGGTGGTGGTGGTGCTGCAGGTGTAGTTGTTGGTGGTTGTAGTAGTGGTGGCGGTGGTTCTGGTTGGTGGTGGTGGTGCTTGTGGTGGTAGTGGTGACGATGGTGTTGATTATGACTTGATAGTTTTTATAAGGTTGGATATATTTTTTTATATTGGTTGAATTTAAAGACAAAGATACTTTATAGAAATTATTTTTTTTGGGATATATGTGAATCTTTTTTATTGTTGGGAAATTTGTAGTAGAAGGTATGAGTTCTTGGTAATAGTCTGCGCGTTAAAATGTTTATACCCCAAAAAGTAGATAAGTAAATCGCTGAGATAGTGAGTCAAAAAATCGGCGACTCAATAATTCTTTTCACTTCGTTGAGCAAGTATTTGATGAAATTCCTCAAGGAAATCAGGTTTAACGGATAACTTTGTTTATTGGGTTTGCGAATTTGGACAAAGATTAGGAGTTTATAATGCGATGAATCGATGATAGAAGCGTATGTCAAATTAGGAGTTAGATTTTGGAGGTTGAGAAGTGAAAATGTTTTTTTTAGGACTCATAGACCAACATGTTTGGAGACGCGAGAACAACTTGGTATCGAACATCGTCTTTCATACGATGTGTTTCCAGTAAAATTTCGGTAATAGTTGGTTATGCAATGCTTCAACTTATGTAATACTTTTTATTGAGGGAGTTGCTTGATTGAAAGAAATTTTATTTATTCTTTACTTTCTACTGTAATGGTATTATCCACAGATCCAGCTTCCTTAGCTAATTATCAACTGAAAACAATAAACTTCTATCTCTATAGTTAAAAGAAACATGATTGATGGATTTTAACATATCTTGACATTTCTTAATATTACTAAGAACCCTTTAATGGAGATTAAAAGAAGAAAGTAATCACCCATTAACCGCATACACAGGGTTCTTGTAGTCATCCAAAAGAAAGCAAGAATTAATCTTCTTTCCTTTAATCCAATCGAGGGATTTTATGAACGCTTTTGCTTCAGCATCTAAGGGGCTTCCCGCCAACCTGAACTTGTTAACTTCTCTTCTACAACATAAAGCATCACAAAGAGAGATAGCAAATCCCATTGAATAATCATTATCTTTATATAAATCATCAAATTTGACTATCCATTCAAAATTCAAAGCTTCCTCCACCTCATGCATTCCCTATCTTTAACAAATGGTATGCGAAGGTTTATCTCAAGAGATGCTCATAAGCTCCAAGTGATATTATTTAATAAGGATATATAATGAGGTTTAATATCAAAAACAATAATATTTCTATATTTCCATAAAGACCAGAGTATAAAAACGATTTTAAAATATCATGATTCAGGTTATATCTGTCATGCAAGATGAAAACCAATCTTTTATACCATTATTATGATTTAAATTCAGAATATTTGCATAAGAGAAGGCAAACCCGATAGCTTTTATAAATCTACATATAAATTTTTTTTTGAATTTCATCAAGTTGATTACCCGAACAAAAAATGCAACATGGGAAAAAAAATTGTTATACTGAAATATTCTCTTTCCTAAAGGTAAGACTCCTGTGACAAGTTTCTAGAAGAAAAGCTTGACTATAGGAATGCAATCTAGTTTCCAAAGTTTTTCCATAAAAGGAGGAGTACGTTGGTCACAATTTTAATTTTATATAAATTGGTAGGAGGACTTAGTAATGCACTCTCCAATGAAGTGGATTTCCATCTAATCATGTCAACATTTACAATATCCGAGGTAATGGATTTAGTTTTATTATGCAGGGATGCATCGATGTATTTTTTAACAATATGGAAGTTCCAGTTTCCTGCAGCATCAGTTAGTTGGTTAACATTTCTATGTATATTATCATCGGTTACTATAGGCTTAAGCAAACTTCCTGATTTGGTAGCCATAAATATGACCATATGTCAATATGAGAACCATCATTAACTTGCCACACAGTTTGAAACTATAAGGCTAAGAACTTTAATACTATTCCAATCCAAAGTTTTATTGTGTCCAAGAGTGTTTCAAAATGTTAGTGTTTAGGAAATATTTATGGTTAAACATTAAAGCCCATCATTGGTTTGGATTGTTTTAAGAGTCTCCAAGCAAGCTTTGTTAAGAGCGATAGGTTTTGTTTACGAGGGTTCCTAATTCCTTGACCACCTAATTCTTGTCTTAGTACAAATGTTATTCCAAGACTTAGTGTAAGTTTCTTTAGATGCATCTTTATCCCACCAAAAGTTTTTTTGTAATTTGTCAACTTCATTCAACACTTCTTTAGGAAAGACAAGACACTGTATTTGGAAGGTGACCAGGGATAGCACTAAGTACATGCTTAATTAAAAAAGTTCTGCCATCATGAGAAATCAACTTAGCTTTGTAACCCTGCAAAGTATCATAATATCTGCTTAATACTGGTGCAAAATTATTAGTCTTATTTTCATCGAAGAACTGAGGAGTTCTTATGTATTTGTCATTTATAGAAATCTGGTCAACTTTCAGTAAAGGAATAAGATGGATTCCAATTTTTTTTGTAAGATTATTACTTGACCATACAATTCATCAAAGGTTTTTAGAATATCCACCAAATTTCTTGTTTCTGGAATACCTGCTTTTGCAAACAAGAAGTATTCATCCGCAAAAAAGAAGAAAATGAGACACAAAAAGAGAAGGACACCTTAATTCTAGAGATTTTATCGTCAAGCTCCTCTTTTGAAAGAAGCCTAGATACCATTTCTATGCACAAAATGAACAAATATGGGTACAAAGGTTCCTGTGTATCAAGCCTCTTTCAACTTTAAAAGTTTGGGATCCCATTAAGTAGCAAAAAAGAAAAGAAATAGTAGTAGCACATTGCATGACAAGTTGACACTAATTCTTGTTAAAGTCAAAAGAGTTAAGGATTTAACATAAAAAAAAAAACTTATTAAATGCTTTGGAGAGGTTTAAGTTAAGAGCAAAATGCATTTTCTTTGTTTTTTTGAAGTCTTCATTATGTGAAAAATGACAACAATTATATGTTATCAGTTTTTTGACGATTGAAAGCATAATAGTTATGAGAATTATTTTACCTAAGAAAGACTTTAATGTGTTAGATAGGATCTTTGAGATAAGTTTATAAGCAGTATTATTAAGGGTAATGGGCCTGAAATTACTAGGGGTGAATGGATTCTTCACTTTGGGGAATATAGTTATATAAGTATACTTTATTTGTTTAAGAAGAAATTCTTTTTCTTTTAATATAAAATGTTGACAAAGAAAGTCCATCGTAGAAAGTATAAGTTTGTGACTGACTTAAATCAAAGGCCTTCGTTATTTATATTGCTTAATGTATGATTGGATGGAATTTAAAGAAATGGACTGAGAATTCAAATGAGGTATTTTAGATGTTATGTAGGTAAATTGAAAGCTTGGAATTCTTCTCAGGCTAAGGGCGAAGAGGAAAGCTGGTGGAGATGGTTCTTGCCAAAATTGAAAGCTTGGAAAACTGATATGTTTTATATCGCTATCTTGTGTATTCCTGTCTATTACGGATAGAGATACTTAGGTTTTCAGGAACGCGATAACACCGAGAAAGTTAATAATAGATATGAGGATAGTTGGGTACGTCATCACGAAACTTGGGTTCACCAGGGGTGGATTTTATCTGAAGTTGTACAGAGTTGGGCCTTATGAAGGAGGAGATTTTTACATAACTTTACAGAAGGAAATTGAATTGAGCGGAGCACCGTACATTGTTCCTGACGCTGACAAAAAATTTGAATCACAGACTAAGAGTGAACCAGCAGTTGACCAGAATATTGTGAAGTCTTAAGTATTGATGATAGGATATCTTTATATCGCCGCAAGTGTACGGCTATCGATGAGATAATATACAAAATACGGGTCGTCCACATAGACTAAAATAATTGCTACTATTAATTTCTAATAAAATATTATAGTATATGATAAAATAAATAAAAAATAAATAAAAAATAAAAATAAATTACTAAACTAACAAATATAAGAATACTAGAGTTTTCGGAATGTGAAAATATCTGAGGAACCCAAGTTTGATTCCTCTCTCTTCTATAAACCTATCATTAGATGGTTTATATATGGAGCCCAATCTATAAGATGGACGGTTAAAAATAGTTGTTTTAGATTGATGAGATATTTTCACATTTTATGGATGACTAAATTGACCTTTATCGATTACATTTTAATAACAAAAAAAATCTTAAAAAATCCATTGCACAGTCAATTAGTCATGGGCATTATTTATGGGTGACATTTTTTTCCCATTAAGTTCAGATACTTTTTCTCTTTCCTTTCTTTCTCCCTAGTTTTCTCGACTCAAACAAAACTTTCTCTATGTGATCTCGTTTCAAATCGAGCAAGATTAACTTGTTATTAATGTATATAGTTTGTTCAGTCAGAAATAGAATAAAACCCTAGATATTAGAGATTATTAAGATTGTGAAGTCTCTCTCAAAGGAGACTTGTCGCCACAAGGAAAGGTAATTAGCCATGTGTCCTGTATCATACATATATAGACATGTTTTTCCATGATTTTATTAGGAATTTAGGATATACGTTTTGTGGGTTTCATAGCATGACTATCACATTTTATGTCTGTCATTCCAAACCTACAAATCGCTCTCCTTTTCTCTCTATCTCTTTCTTTTTGTGGGCAATTGACTATCTTGATACTCCTTAAATCCCAAAACGACATGAGTCCTAATTCCAAGTATACATATGAATGTTTAATTACTAATACCTTATAAATCCAAAAACCATTGACTTTTTTAGGTTTCTTAAAAAACACTTATTTTGATTCCTTCTTGTGTTTTTCTCAATCAAAGTTATTGATTTTTTATTTCTTGAAAAATAAATAAATCATGTTTACTGCTACAATTGGATTATTATTGTTTAACCACCATTCATGTTTACAATAGAAGTTAAGGCTTATGTTCTTGTTTAGCTATATTTTATTTCGACAGTATTCAATCCTTTCCAAGTGTGGTTGTTTACTTTGCTTGCATTTTGTTTCTTTATTATTATGTTGACTTTTGGTAATGCACAATTGGACGAGGTAAAACCGAACCTCATAATAGTTTGATGTTAAATTAACATATTTTTATCTCGGTTTTCTTTTGCAATTCATCATGGGGTTATATCCTGGGTAGTGTAAGTTTTGTAAGTGGTATCTTTAGAAGTTTGAAAAATTTACCAGCTGATATTTATTCCCAGGAATCCCGACTATTATTGTTGTTCCGGCAATGAGGCAGTGGAGATTGCTTTCTTGGCAGTGCTAACTATACATGATCTTAGTAGTTAGTATAGATATGACTGTTCTTTTATCTTTTATATAAACAAATAAGAATCGTAAAGGTTGTTTTAGCTCAAATGGTAGAGCACATGTATTTTTGCGTTTTGTTTATGGAGTTTAAACAAACATACATTTGTGAAAATTTCTCTTTTCACCTAAGTTTCGAGTGAGAAATGCTTTTTTACAATATATTTCTAAGGAAAACTGACATACATTTGTGAAAATTTATCTTTTCACCCAAGTTTCGAGTGAAAATGCTTTTTTCACAATGTATTTCGAGGGAAAACTGTATTTTTCCCTAATCATGCCTGAATATTACGGATAAAAATAAAATTTTGACCAATTGCGCCAGAATATTAGGTGTGAAATTCCAATATTTTGGTGTGAAAATTCCAATTTTTAACAATTGTTCCTGAATATTTTATCGCCGGGAAAATTAGAATTGTCACCCCAAGCCCCAAGGTGATCATTTTTTTTTGAAGCGTATAATATGTTTATTTGTTTTGTTTGTGTAAGAATTTTAGGTTTCGGACATGATAAACAAAGAATAGTAAATTGAGTTATTTTAAGATGTAAGAGGAATTATGGTAAAATAATTATTTAAGGAGTTATTTTAGGGATTTATTATAGGGTATGAGTTATCACATTTTTTCTAATAAATTATTAATTTCTTTAATTATATAAAGGTTAATTTTGTAACCAAATCATATTAAAACTAATTATGAGTTTTTCATATATACAATCTTAATATTGGGTTTTTAATACACAAAAATAAAAATATGGGCTAGAAATAAGTTTTCCCTTTTCGGAATCCATCAAGTTATTATGCAAAACTTTCATTTTAAATACAACTCAAAGCGATTTAGGACCAAACGATTTTACGCCTCAGAAAATGTTGCGGTTAAAACTATTTAAATTAAAATGTATAATTTCTTTCGTTTGACAAACAATTAATCAATATAACACCAAGCTAAAGGACCATATGAAAGAAATTAATAAATCAATTAAACCATTTATAAAGAGTAAAAAAGTATGAATTTCTTACGTAATAATCTTAAATTCTATCTTCAAATCCCAATAGAAAAGTTAACAACCCAATACAAAATGAAAAAGAAATAAAGAAAAGTTAAATTCTATCTTCAAATCTCTAGCGCCCCAACTTGGACCAGAATAAAACTCCCTCTCTTATACTGTAACCATTTCCCTTTTTAACATTTTTAGACCGCACAAAATAAGCACATCCCGAATCACCGAATTATATGAGAAGATCAAAATATTTCCAAATAACAATTATTTTATCACATCTCCAGCTCACGGATCGAAGGAAGAAAATAAATTGTACTGACTTGTGAAACCCCCCGAGCAAAGCATTTGGTAAATGCTTATTTGACCTAGGGCTGTACAAAAAACCGATAAACAGGATAAATCGGACCGAACCATACCACTAATATACCGAACCGAAAATCTAATGGTAATCAACGGTTTTAGATTAAAGAAAACCGGTTGAACCCGGTTCGGTTTTGGTTCACTCCTAAAACCGAACCGAAACCATTGGTTTAAACCGATTATTAAGGACCGCATGATCTGAGTAAATACAGACTGCAGGATCTGTGCAGCCCTATACCTAATGTCTTCGGTCTTCCTCCCTGACTCCCTCGTTTCCAATCTTCTTCGTTTTTTTCTCGGTGGCAGAGGCAGAGGAGCACACCAGTGATTCAGTGAACCACAGTCCATCACTCTACTGTCCACCACGATCATCATCATCATCTTCTTCTTCTTCTTCTTCTTCTTTCCTATCAAGTTTAACAAGTTCTAACTTCTAAGAACAATCACCACCACACCAATGGAACCCTAGAAGCTAGAGCAGAAAAAATCACTGAGTATTGTTAACTCAATAGGTACGGCGTATCATTATCCCTATTGATTTTGTTCTTTGATTATGAATTTATGATATTTTGTTATTATCCCTATTGCTAGTTAGTTTAATTTAATTACTAATATAAACTGGGTAAAGGTTATTTTTTGTTGCTGGAACTTGTAGTGATGGTTTCCATTTTTTGTAGTTTCTCTATTGCGTTTATTCCATATCTCCCTATTTATAAATACAAAGAAAAATATTGTATAATGTACAGACAAGTATTTTTACACTCAGTTTACATTTCGGATCATCATGTGACTAAGCTTTATCATCCACTGAGTTAAATTTTCCAATCAGAAACATACATTTTTTAAATCAAAATCAATGATTTTCTGGCTTTTTATAGCTAGAATATATGGGTTATAATTTATGTTCCTAATTGAGTTTGAATTGTGGGTATTTTTAGGATTGTTGAATTTGTAAGGGTGTGACATATATTCAACCACGAGATCATGTACTTCCAGTATTCACTGGGGAATGTAAGGAATGTCGGCACTGTAAATCAGAAGAAAGCAATATGTGTGATCTGCTTAGAATCAACACTGACAGAGTTGTAAAGTTAAATGATAGAAAATCAAGGTTTTCAATCAATGGCAAACCAATTTACAATTTTGTTGGTTGCTCTAATTTTAGTGAGTACACAGTTGTTCATGTTGGTTTTCTTGCTAAGATCAATCCTGAAGCTCCACTTGACAAAGTTTGTATTCTTAGTTGTAGGATCTCTACATGCTAGGATTTAGATTCAATAGAAATTTCATTATTCATATGTCAATTGATTTGATTAATCATATAGTTGTTATTGAATTATGGTGGTGTAATTGTGTTTTTCAGGTCTTGGTGCTACTATGAATGTAGCGAAGCCTAAAAAAGGTTCCACCGTTACTGTTTTCGGATTGGGAGTTGTTAGTCTTGTTGTAAGAAATTTACTTATCTTTTGATGATTGTGCATGTTGAAAATTCTTGAATAGAAAGATATAGTACTGTGATTTTTTTGTGTCAATTTCATTTAGTTGTTGCATCTAATAGAGTATATACTTGATTAGGCCTGCGAAGGGGCTAGACTATCTACTGCTTCGAGGATTATTAGGGTTGATCTGAATGCTAATAGATTCAAGAAGGTGAAACAAACAAAGTCACTTAATCGATTTATTGATTTTATACAGTTTTTGTTTTGCAATTCCTTTGTTTTTCCATGGTTTGGCTTCCATATATGCGGGAAATTAATTGTTGTGCATCCAATGTCCTTTTATCAGCAAAGAAATTTGGGCGTACAGAGTTCGTGAATCCAAAGGACCACACTAAACCAGTTCAAGAGGTATGCTTATTGTAACTCATAGTGCTAATAATTCCGGAAGATTGAAATTGACTGATCCATATTCAGAGGGCTTTCAATGACAAATCTTGGTTTTTTTGTTCCTATGATTGGTATTATGGAAATATATTGCTGACATAAAAGTAGATATGGATGAAAATAGTTTGTACAAATTATCTTAAGTTTTTGTTTCCTACAGGGGAACTATAGGTGCCTGGAAGAGACAATTACATGCTCATTATGTTTTGGGTTAGTCTATTTAAAATGATTCACAGTGACAGTGTAAGATAAGCATGTGCGTTGCCATGTCCAGATTGATTTTTTGTTTCAGTATTCTTCTTGTTAAGTTAGTGTTCCAACATGAGAACTGCACTTTAATTTTTTATAATTTTTGTTGCTAAACATTCGCTCCAACTACAACAGCATGTTCTCTTTTTAGTGGATGGGTTTCCTCGAGAAATACTCAGTTTTCAGTCTCCCATTCTTGCAGATTGTTGCTGGTTTGAGGATTGAGATCAACATGGCTCTTGCTTGCTTGCATGAAATTGCTTCAGGACATGATTTGAAGAAGTTTCTTGCAGTGAGTTCAATCACTGGTTTTACATGTGTATTGGATATGTGAACTTTTTAAAATTACTGTGTTCTTTTGGGACCAAACTTAGTTGGATTATCATGTGTATTGTAGTAGTCATGAAGATTGTATCTAGAAGTTTGTTAAATTTGGAAATTGTTCTGGCTCTGACAGTTTTTTTTTTAACATTTCCGGTTTACTAAAACCGAGTCGGTTCAAAACCGAACCAAACCAAATTTTTTAATGGTAGTCATCAGTTTTCATAACTGAAAAACCAATACTATTAATTTCGGTTCTGGCTGGATCAGAAATCAAACCAAACCGTACCATGTACAACCCTAATTTAACTCGTCTCTCTAGTTAAAACGTGCTCAACAACATGACCCCGTAAACTCCTTCAAATAAGTATTCATTTATGTTGTACAATTACCAAGCCACTAATGCACAATCTAATACACGTCTCCCAACTGATCATATCGCCACCAAGAGAAAAAAAATCAAATCTTCCATGCACCTAAGTAGAAAGAGGTCCCACCAACCAAAGCATCCAGTGGTCCAATTTCATGGTACCGTGTCCACTCACCATATGATCGAAATGATTTCTATACGACGGCTTTTACTTTATATTTTCACTTGCAGCCAATTAGTTAACAATTCTTTACTTTTTCTGGTACGTTTCTTATTGTATCTCTCTGCACTAGATGTACGGGTAGCTATCCAAATACAGCCCATTAGCTTTTTGTTTTTCGAACAAAAAACCGACTTCTGCTGCACTTTAGATTTCTGTCTATTTTATGGATAAAATTTATATTAAACTTTATTTTTTAAATACTTTAAAATAGAAGAAAACCGTTAAATATATACAAAACAAATGACTAAATAAATATAATCTAAAATATCAAAATATTATATTTACACACTCATCAATTGACGTGGTGAAATAAATCGGATGATATTGAGAGGGCAGTGAAACGCTTTTTCTGCTAACCTCCTGTACGATATTTTTTTTTGCTTTAGTATAATTTGGAGAAGTTATCTTCCTTCGTTTATGTTTCTTTCTTTTCTTATTTTTTATCTCTGGCCCTGAGAACATTGTTTAAAAATATTTAGGGCTTTCATGATGTAGGTGTAGGGTAATTATCATGTACCTTTGATTACATTTGACACACATAGGTTCTAGCAAAAAAAAAAAAAAAAAACAAGAAAAACCTCTAATCCAACGGTTGTATGTAAATCAAACATAAATTTCCTCCTCATTTTTTTCATTTATCTTTACGGTTTTCATTCTCTCTCCTCTTTCCGAGGAAAAACTAGGATTTTTCTGAGAGGAGAATCACAAGATGAGAAGAAGCAGTGGAGTACCAAAACCAGTGTTAAAACCAGAGACTCGTCAAGAAATGGAGAATAAAGAAGAGGAAATCTACAGTGAATAACAAGAAGAAAGCTATTAACAAGGTTCAGGTAGAAGAAGTTGTTGAATCAGAAGTAGAAGCTCCTGTTCGATCGGTTGGATTTAAGTTTGCGATCCAATTCCAATGGAGGAAGCTATCAAAAACTGTCCTGAACGATATGTTCCTGAGGTTTGTTATTGAATAAATCCTAAAATCTTTAAATTTAGGTAGAAGTTGAAAACCAACTGTCCATATTACACATCCAAGGTAGAATCCTGAGGTTTGTTATTGAGGTTTGTTATTGAATAATTTATAAACCAACTGTCCATATTACCCTCACTTATAATTCAGCCCAAATTCAGAAACTATTCACGCCCATCACGCCCACTTCACCTTCACCTTACACAATTTTTTTCTCCTTCACCTTACGGGATTCTTTTCTCGTCTTCATCTTCATCGTCAGTAGCTTCATCATCCTCGTCTTCATCTTCATCATCCTCGTCTTCATCTTCATCTTCATCATCCTCGTCTTCATCATCCTCATCTGCATCATCTACAACTATAATCAGAATCAAAATAATTTCAAAATACTGACGAAATTGTTGTTCATCATCATCAGTAATAATTTCAACCTAAAATCAAAACAAAATCACAGATCAAAATCAAAAATGGTTTTATCATCTGTTAGGTTTGGGTTTCATATGTTTCGAAATCAATCTTTCATACTTAGATTCAAAGATAGAAAGCTTCAATTCCATTTGTTTTCACCCTTATTTATTCATGATTCAATTATATTCAGTTTTAGTTTCATCGTCTTTCTTTTTTCATTCAAATAAAATTACAGATGAAAAAAACTACGAAACCGAAACTATGAAACCTTTTTCGATTTCGTAGTTTTTTTCATCTGTAGTAAGATGAAATTAAAAAAAGTATGAAACCTTTTTTGGTTTCATCGTTTTTCTTTTTTCGTTCAAATAAAATTACAAATGAAAAAAAATGATGAAACCTTTTCCGGTTTCATAGTTTTTTTTATCTGTAGTAAGATGAAATTAAAAAAACTATGAAACCTTTTTTGGTTTCATCGTTTTTCTTTTTTCGTTCAAATAAAATTACAGATGAAAAAAAATGATGAAACCTTTTTCAAGTTTCATAGTTTTTTTCATCTTTAGTAAGATGAAATTAAAAAACACTATGAAACCTTTTTTGGTTTCATCGTTTTTCTTTTTCCGTTCAAATAAAATTACAAATGAAAAAAAACGATGGAACCCTTATCGGTTTCATAGTTTGTTTTGTTTCATCTGTAATAAGATGAAACAAACAAACGATGGAACCTTTTTCGGTTTCATAGTTTGTTTCATTCTGGAATAAGATGAAACAAAAAAAATGATGAAACCTTTTTCTGTTTCATAGTTTTTTTCATCTGTAGTAAAATGAAATTAAAAAAAACTATGAAACCTTTTTCGGTTTTATCGTTTTTCTTTTTTCGTTCAAATAAAATTACACAGATGAAAAAAATGATGAAACCTTTTTCGGTTTCGTAGTTTTTTTCATCTGTAGTAAGATGAAATTAAAAAAAACTATGAAACATTTTTTGGTTTCATCGTTTTTCTTTTTTTCGTTCAAATAAAATTACAGATGAAAAAAAATGATGAAACCTTTTTCGGTTTCATAGTTTTTTTCATCTGTAGTAAGATGAAATTAAAAAAAACTATGAAACCGAAAAAGGTTTCATAGTTTTTCTGACGTTTCACCAAGAAAAAACCCTAATTTCGACAATGATGATATATCATTATATTTTGTTGATGATTTTCGGCGATGACGATCTGGAGGTGTTGGTGATGTTTGTAGAGGATAAAAGGAGGAAGAAGAGGTGTTGTTGTTGGTGGATTTGGACATATAGTGGTGGAGGAGAAACAATAACGACGAGGAAGCGATGGGAAAGGAGGAGATGTTGTTGGTGAAGGATACGAAGGTGTTGTTATGGCGGAGGAGGTACTGTTGTTGCTGGTGATGGTGGCGGAGGAGGTATTGTTGCTGCTGGTGATGGTGGTGGAGAGGAGAAGAAGAAGAAGAGAGGTGTTGGTGAAGGATACAAAGGTGTTGTTGCGGCGGAGAAGGTACTGTCGCTGCTGGTGATGGTGGCGGAGGAAGTATTGTTGTTGTTGGTGATGGTGGTGGGGAAATGAAGAAGAAGAAAAAGAAGAAAATTAACATACCTAGGTTATATATGGAAGGGCATCTCGGGTATATTGGAAATAATTAAAATCTAAATTTAATTAGTATTAAGTGAAATGGGGTTTTTGTCTCATTTTTAATGAAAATGGTTTTTCTTTATAAAAGATAATATGAGAGGGTTTTATGAATGGTAAGTTTGTTCACCTTGGTTTTTTATACCAAGTTTTGTTTAGAATAAGCTAATTGATTAGAGATTTTACTTGTGTTCTAATGCTAATAGCTATGTTCAGTTTCATAGGTGTATTTAAGATGACATAGATGAAATCTAGAAAATATTAGGAATTATAAGAATCAGGAAATATTGGGAAATTTAACTGAATCATGAAATCAATAATCAAGGTTAGCTAATTAAATCAGGAAATCGATAATAAAGGTAACATATGTTCAACAAATCGATAACAAAGGTTAGCTATGTCTAAGTGTATTTATAAGGTGGGGCCATGGTATCATTTATTTGGTCTATTGGCGGAAGTGTGGAAATGAAATTGAGATCTCAAACTTATATTTTTGAGATAACTCTTTAGAAAATTAATATTTATTAGTTAATCAAAAGGTTATCGCTAATACCAAAACATGAAGCTCTTTAAATAGATAACTCATACCAAAACAATCGTATATATTCTAAACTATCAAAATATTTATTACCTAAACTAAGCGATATTTTCTAAACTAAAAAAAGTACTGAAGGAAAAATAAACTTTTAGATACTTCTAATATATACCTAAATATTAAAAACGAAAACAACTTAATTACAGATAAATATAATTTATTAATTAATTATAATAAATTAACTAATAATGATAATAAACAAGAATATTTGCATTATACTCCATTATCTATTTAAGTCGGGCCATGATATAATCTCTATTGTCCGTCATCGACATTGACATATATAATAGAGGGTGGTCGATAACATATATAATAGAGGGTGGATTTGTCTCGACGACCAACAATAGGATGACTTGATTTAGACAATTTTGGTTGTAGGATGTCTATACATAGACAAACGCATTTTCTTTTTATACTATAAATAGTCTATAAATTAGGTATCACCCCCATCCTATGGTTGAGGAAGATTGGTTTTAGGGTTGGCCAGGGCATGCCGTCAACGTAGTTAAGTTAAATTTTATTTATTTTTTGGGTTAGCCTGGGGTCTACGACCCCTGACGTGTCGGCTAAGGTTACTGTTATGGTGGGTTTAGTTGTAGAATTCATAATTTCGAGGAATTTATAATTCCATGAGATTACAAGTCTTGGGATTCATGCAAATCCCTCGTATTTTGTGTAGATGGTGGGTTTTTTTAAGGGTAAAATAGTAAAATTACCTTTCAAGACCCAAGTCTGAGAAATATTAAAAACTCAAACTCTGGAGAGAGTTTTAGGGCGGGTGCGCTTATCCCTGTCCTCTCTATATGTATGACCATCTACATATACGAAAAAAAATCACTGAATGAATCAACATTCATTATTACATAAAATCATCAGAATAACACTGGTGCTTACTACGACTTTCCCAGATATTCTATGATTTGATTTTACATAAAATCTCAAGCTCCTAAATAGATTTCCCACTAGTATAGAGCAATTTGAGTATTATTTGGTGCTATATTCCGCAACTGGATTCCCAAAAATTATCTTATGTCAATACTCATGCCCAACTGAGCAATATTCACTCACTAAAATACATATATACCTTTATATAGATAATTACATACGAATCTGCTTGACTAAAGTACCACATTTGTGCTTAGATACCAAGTCAAAATTGTGTCAGACACAATTTCATAGCTTCTACTAGCTAAACCCAGCTTCAGCCACATTAATCCTCGCATAGAGAGACAACTAATGTGAAGTGTATGAAAAGAACTCAATTTAGGGCTTTAAAAACATTAAAAAATAAGTTAGCAACATTTATAAGCGTTTCAAACGATCAATGAAACATTTTCCAACCCTAATTGCCAAAGGAAAAGGCTAAAAACTAGATTTACAACGCTTACAAGCATTCCAGAGCCTATGGCCACGAATCTTGTGAGCCTTAGTAGTCTATGGTCACAGTTCGTGTGAGCCTTAGCGTATGGTCATTAAGCTTGCCAGGCCAACCTTACTCGTCCGAGCTTGCAAGTCAAGCATACCTAGCAGCAAGCTTGCCATGCCAAGCTTGCTCGTCTGAGCTTACCAGTCAAGCATACCTAGAAGCAAGCTTTTCCATGCCAAGCTTGCCCGTACGAGATTGACAGTCAAGCATACCTAGCAGAAAGCTTGCCAGGCCTAGCTTGCCCGTCCGAGCTTGCCAGGCCTAGCTTTCCCGTCCGACAACTCGATCATTCAACCTTCTCACACATAGAATTTCCATAGCTATTCACACCTATTAGATACCACAAAGTCTGATACTATGACCTCAATCTTTCTCTCATTTTTTTCTCTAAGCAACCCTTTTTTCTTCTCTTTTGTGACTGAAGCAAGACTGGAACGACCATTGCTTGGTTTGGGACAGAATTGTACAAATTAAAGAGTACTTCAACAATACAAATATTTAAGGACTATACGAATTATCACCTGCTCACTCACTTTTGCTAAAATAGCATACAAATGCGTTTCACTGAGAGAGGTATTTAAAGCTGCAATTCTTTTATTCTGATCTAGTTCACTGATGTGATATAGAATAGTGGTAAAAAGTGTTCGTTTCTCGAACTTGTGAAGGTAATGATTTTAGAAAATAATTGACTTAATCTAATTAAATAATATCCAGGAATAAAGTAAAGTAAAATAAACTAGAGATGATATTTGGAAAATATGGAGAAAACCAGGAATCAGGAATCAGTTATTTCCAACAATTTATGTGATTAATCATGCAATTCTTTTAAATAAATTAAGCTCAAATATTGCCAAAATAGGTTTTTATTCAAACAAGCAGAGGTAAATCACAATCATGGAACATCAATGGTCGTCAACCCAGCATGATCCATCAAGTAAAAGCACAACTGCTGAAAGAAAACCGTTTTTCTATTTCGAAACTATGCAATTTTAACAAGTAAAGAATTATAAATAATTAATTAAAAATAGACTTACCACATAAAATTGAGAGAAAAACCTCCTCCATCATCCCAGTAAATATACTTAGCTCATGGTGAAGAAAACTTGCTCAAAAGATCTTTTCATTGCTCAAAAAGTTGATTACAAGGTTGAATAATGGTGTAACGGCTGAACAGTAGCGATTATAAGTGTAATAGGAGATGGTTCAGCCGTTGCAAATAGCTTTAAGCAACAAAAAGAGGAAAGGGAAAGCACAACAGGAGCGGGAACAATGGCAACATGAACTGCAACAGAACAGCAACACTTAACGCGTGTTGCTGAGTCTTCTTCTCCGGCTCCAGACAATGAAGAATCGCTGCCGGACCGCGCCGGATCGCTGCCAGTTTCCGGCGATCAATTTTTTTGTTTCTCTGAGCTTCTCCGCCGTTTTTAATCCCTTCTCTTGGTATATATAGGATGTACAAACCCTACGGAGTCTTCTAAACCTATTAAAACTCTTAATACATATCCCAAATCATCTCATGATCCGTGAAGAAACCAAACTGTACCGGGACTTGATTTTCCGATTCTGTGCCAATTTTCCGGCGATATTTCCGCTCCAAATCCGTTGTTATGGCGTGTGTGAGGCGTTGGGGTGTTTCTGGTAACTCATATAAGCTTCTTTAGCCGATCAAAACTCTGTTGAATCTTCACAGCAGACTTGGTTACGTAACACTCATTTCCCCGCCAAATTCAAATTTTCAAACCAAGAAGGGGTGCCCCAATCCAATTCGCGGGTGCCTTAATAATTTTTGGTGGGTTCCTTTATCACTTTTCGAGCCGATTTTTCCGCAAATGTTTATTTCTCAAAAATACCTACAAAGACATAAAAAGACGTAATAAGTGCAAAATCGAATACTATCGAAACAGATAATCGGGCGCAATTTAGACACAAAAATATGCCTATCAAATACCCCCAAACTTACTATTTTGCTAGTCCTCGAGCAAACTAATAAAATCCTAACTCATTTTCGCAAGAATCGCGACTACATTTAGCATATGTAGTAAGCCGTTAAACCCCTAGGTGTCCCTAGTGGACGAGTTTTGTCTCGTGAGGGTTTACAAGAGGTATACCCACAAAACCTTTACTCCAGATTTTAGCAACTCGTGAACGATTAAGGCTAGACACTAAACAAGCTATTTAGTTGGCTTACTCAATTCTTCGGCTATGGGAATCATTACCCTATATGAGTCCAATTGCTGTACACGAGTGTTTACTCAAGCGTACTAAAATTCATATAAGCTCTACTCAGATAGTCAATCAACCACAAGACTCAGAATCTATCCCAATTAGTCACATGAAAATATTTAGAAGATGGACATAGAAATATGAAGGTTGCACATGTTGACTAAGGTGAACGGTGTTTCCCATATCTGTCTGAAGGTCAGTGCCAGGATGAATCCTAATAGATTGAGATACATGGTCTTAAACCTAATACTAATATCGACTCAACTGGTATATACAAGGGTCCCAGCGACCGATTTATTGAAAATAAAACGATAAATATATTGACAACATGATTGGATCAAATTGAATCCAAGCGCATGGTTCTTATCACCATCTTACATGATAGTTCCCATGGATCCTGCGTTCCACGCTTGCTTAGGCGACGGAGACAGGGAGAACACACACATATTGCTATCAAAGTGTCAACACATATTTTTTTTTATTTTTTATTTTTTTTGGAAATAAAGCAAGAATCGGGTTTGATCTCAAACACTCTATCTCATCCTAGCGGCGATAACAATTTGATACTGGGCCCCACCAAATCACTTAGAGAAACACAAAATTACAAAAATAAAAACAGAAAGTGATATGGTCGAGATAGACTCCGAGATGTGGTGACAACTATCATGTTATTTTCTAACACCTGAACTCTGTCCTTTTATGAATAGACCATTTAACTGGGCACACCAATTCATATAGAAAAATAGCTAAGTTTCTATCTACCTAGAATGGTTAGTGCCACCCTGAAGTGTTTACAAGCTTCTAAATTCTAGAGCTTTATTATTTCACTAAAAAGTTTCTCCCTTACCCCCAAACTTAAATCAAACAGTGTCCTCAATGTTTCTAAAGATGAATGATTAAAAATACGAACCAGGAGAAACTGTTACTAATTCACGAAAAGGACTTAGGGAAAGATATTACCGTGTTTCATGAGCATGGGTTACCTCCCAAGAAGTGCTAAGTTTAAAGTCTTCAGCCAGACTAAGGAAGAATTAGTCACCTCATGAAATCATAGAGCAATAATCGGAACAACTGTGGGTCGTCTGAATCAAACAGTGATATCAAAAATAAGAGGAAACAACAACAGGCCAAGAAAATGAACAAACCGAGCACACCCTTATCTAGTTTTCTGTTTACAACAACTACTTCTATTTATGGTTCAGGTTTAGGCTCTATAAAAGGGTCTAGATAAAATATTTTCATGGGTTGGATTTCCTCATAGGCAGGATCAACAGGATCAGGTTGTAAAGTCTGGAAAAACTCAACTAAGAACTTAGAAGCACATAATAATAACCTGAATAATTGTGGATCCTCAAAGTCAATCAGATTTGACCCACACAGTTGACTACTATGAAGGTGGTCTTTCTTAAGCAAATGTGTCAATTCACTAAAGTAATTAGGTTTAGTCTTAAAACTTAATAAGTGACACATTTGAAATTCTAACATTCCTACATATGGAAGAAAATATTTTGGTGGGAAAACAAAGTCAATCTGGGTATTCTTGCCTAGGTAAACCACATCGACCAGAGGATGGGTTTCTAACAACTGAACTTCTTTATGGACATGATTAGGTTCAGGAAACAGTTCTTGAAGATAATCTCTTAATATGGTAGAGGCACAAGCATCAAGTCCCAAGTGAGGGACTTCTAATAGAGTCAAAGGTAAAGCACAGGGAGAATGATAATCACCCCCAAACTTAGAATTTTGGGTGTCTCTAGATAGACTAGTCTCAATTTCCTTAATTTCTAGATCATCAGATTCTCGAAAATTGTCAATTGCTTCTTCTAAGTTATAATCAAGTGGTGCATCCTCACTCATATTTAAAATCTCTACGGGTCTATCTTGATTATCTACAACTATTGTTTCTAAATCGTTGGACTCTAAAACAGTATTCTCAGGATAAACCCGTTCCTCTAAACCATTATCGGTTTCAAAACAAGAGAGTTCTACATCGTCTAAAACAGTGATATCTCTAGTCAAATCCTCTTCCTTTTGAATAGGTGAATAATCATTAAAATTATTTGAATTTGAACTAGAAATAACACTATCATCATGAAGCACAATTGGAGTGACAATTTCTTGATCACTCTGCCTGTATATTTCAAGTTCTTCACCAATACTATCCTCATCATCATAATAATATGAAGATGTTTTAACCTCGTCTAAATAAGTAGTGTTACCATTCTATCCTCGTCCTCTTGAGGAGGTGAATAACTATCAGGGGTAGCACTATATTGGCAATTAAGATCATTTTGAGCAATATTATTATTTGCAGACATTTCATTCACACTTAATACAAACCTTTTTGTACTCTCAGTCAACTCCCTGAGGGATTCTTTTAGAAAATCAAATGGATGATAAGGGGTACTGGTTTGCAACTGCTCATGTGATTCTTCTAGAGGCATACTAGGTTCATGGGGAGTACTTGATTGCAACTGCTTTAGGGCATCCCTCCAAGATAACGAACTCAAATCATCATGGGGAGTACTAGATTACAACTGCTCGTGTGATTCTTCTAGAGGCATACTAGGTTCATGATGAGAACTAGGTCGCAATTGCTCTAGGGCATTCCTCCAAGACAAAGAACTCAAATCATCATGGGGAGTACTAGATTGCATTTGGTTTAGAGCATCCCTCCAAGACAAAGAACTAGAATTTTGCTCACTTTCATGTTCATAAGACGGATGTATGTACGAATAGTAATTGGGATCACCTTGGTATGGGCAGAAAGGTTGGTGGTGGTCCCGACTACTATCCATGCCATGATGACAGTATGGATAATGTCTAGTTTGAAATTCAGTCGGATATTCATTGTATTGGTCCTCATAATACCAGTTCGACATTTTCTAACAAAAACTTCCTAATATATACAAAAATAAACTCTAAAAATAAATCCTACCGGAAGGGGTTCTAAACATACACAAGCAAGGCCGACTCAACCAAATCAAACCTATTGAATCTAGCAAACAAAAAGCATGATGGTTCCACTTAGATTGTTTCTAGACCAGCTTCTATTCTTTCAAAAAGCAACTGGTTACAATTTCAGCAAACCTCTTAGAATGATCTGAATTAGATTAAGCCGAAGAGAAACAGGATAAGCTCTAAGGAGCTTTGATAACCCTGTCTCTTTGGCACTTTTCCCTGGGTTACAAGGCGGCTCTAATCAACTTAAAATAATCTTCCTGAACTTCGAGTTAGGCTAATAAAGTAACCAGTACAGTCCTTTTGAACGATTTTCCAATAAGCTCGATACCCTATAGGTCTATTTCTAGTCAAGATTTTAGGCTTAGGTTCGCGTAGGTTTCGTTTTCCTAAGGCGGGCAAGAAGGAGACGTTGATGAAATCCGAAACCTTATCTTATATGGCCAGGCCTTGCCCTTTACTATGCAAAAATTAAAGTCCGTATTCAGTCCTCAGCATATATGCATACAAAGGCGTCCAGAAAACCCACTGACAGGAGATTCGTGGGTTGGTCGAAGTTTACCTCCCGTACCAGACGGGCGATGAACCGTTGAAGTCGACTCGGGCCACTAATATCCTTTTCAATAGTGTGCGAACCCGAGGGGCCGAGACAATATCGTAATTGTCGTCCTTCCCTGCACACAGTTTGATATTTAAAACTACCCTTCCGTAGGGTTTAAAAATAATAAAATGTCCAAAAATGTCTAAAAAAAAAAGTCCAAAAAGTGTCCGAAAATAAAAGAAAAATTACAGAAATAATAAAAACCCTAATACAATTTTCTAAACGAATAAAAACTAATTAAAATAAACTAAAAATCTAATTAAGAAAAATAAAATCTTCGATCTTCTTTTTCGTTCTTTAAGCTTTTCCCTTTAACTCCAAGTCTTTAGCTTTAATTCCAAAACCTTGGCTTACTCCCTTTTGATCCAAAATTCAACCTATAGCAAAAAGATAAATACCAAAAGAAACGTAAAATAGAACAAAGTAAAATAATAAAACTAAAAATAAAACAAAAAATAAACTAAAAAAATAAATCTAAAACCCTAAACCTAAAAACAAGTCCGCGTCGGCGGCGCCAAAAATTGATGTGTTTTAGAATAGTGGCAAAAAGTGTTCGTTTCTCGAACTTGTGAAGGTAATGATTTTAGAAAATAATTGACTTAATCTAATTAAATAAAATCCAGGAATAAAGTAAAGTAAAATAAACTAGAGATGATATTTGGAAAATATGGAGAAAACCAGGAATCAGGAATCAGTTATTTCCAACAATTTATGTGATTAATCATGCAATTCTTTTAAATAAATTAAGCTCAAATATTGCCAAAATAGGTTTTTATGCAAACAAGCAGAGGTAAATCACAAGCATGGAACATCAATGGTCGTCAACCCAGCATGATCCATCAAGTAAAAGCACAACTGCTGAAAGAAAACCGTTTTTCTATTTCGAAACTATGCAATTTTAACAAGTAAAGAATTATAAATAATTAATTAAAAATAGACTTACCACATAAAATTGAGAGAAAAACCTCCTCCATCATCCCAGTAAATATACTTAGCTCATGGTGAAGAAAACTTGCTCAAAAGATCTTTTCATTGCTCAAAAAGTTGATTACAAGGTTGAATAATGGTGTAACGGCTGAACAGTAGCGATTATAAGTGTAACAGGAGAGGGTTCAGCCGTTGCAAATAGCTTTAAGCAACAAAAAGAGGAAAGGGAAAGCGCAACAGGAGCGGGAACAATGGCAACAGGAACTGCAACAGAACAGCAACACTTAACGCGTGTTGCTGAGTCTTCTTCTCCGGCTCCAGACAATGAAGAACAGCTGCCGGATCGCTGCCCAGTTTCCGGCGATCAATTTTTTTGTTTCTCTGAGCTTCTCCGCCGTTTTTAATCCCTTCTCTTGGTATATATAGGATGTACAAACCCTACAGAGTCTTCTAAACCTATTAAAACTCTTAATACATATCCCAAATCATCTCATGATCCGTGAAGAAACCAAACTGTACCCGGACTTGATTTTCCGATTTTGTGCCAATTTTCCGGCGATATTTCCGCTCCAAATCCGTTGTTATGGCGTGTGTGAGGTGTTGGGGTGTTTCTGGTAACTCATATAAGCTTCTTTAGCCGATCAAAACTCTGTTGAATCTTCACAGCAGACTTGGTTACGTAACACTCATTTCCCCGCCAAATTCAAATTTTCAAACCAAGAAGGGGTGCCCCAATCCAATTCGCGGGTGCCTTAATAATTTTTGGTGGGTTCCTTTATCACTTTTCGAGCCGATTTTTCCGCAAATGTTTATTTCTCAAAAATACTTACAAAGACATAAAAAGACGTAATAAGTGCAAAATCGAATACTATCGAAACAAATAATCAGGCGTAATTTAGACACAAAAATGTGCCTATCATTCACTCATAAGCGACTCTTCATAAAATTCTTTCGTTAACATGTCACTCCTACGTGTCAACTCAGTTAACTGCTTGAGGGTCTCTTTTAGAGAAATAAAAGGATCATAAAAAAGTACTAGGTTGCAACAGTTTGATTATATTCTCCAAAGATGGAGAACACACCTTATGATCATTATAGTATTGCTTATTTATTCGTTCGTACGATTGGTGAGCATGCGAATAGTAATTGAGATCACTATGATATGAACCATAACCCTCAGAAGGCTGGTAGTGGTCCAAATACTATCTACACTAGAGTCATAGTACGGATAATGTCCATTTTGAAACTCAGGTCGATATGCATTATATTGGTCCTTATAATACCATTTCGACATTTTTTTGGTACAAATGCAAATGCAAGGTTGACTAAAATAGGTAAGCTCATGTTACCTTAGCAAAATATACCTACAGTCAAAGACTGGTCAAAGGTACATGCTAAGGCTTGTGGAATTTCAGTTGTTAACTCCCATCATCCTCAAGACACGGGTTCAGCTTACTTTTCCACGGGTTTTCCTAAAATTGGTAGTTTGACGATGCAACTGGTGTGTGCACATTTTTTTTTTATATATATACAAAATAAAATAAAATCTGAAAGATATACAAATTGTTTCTAAAAAAACAAAAAATCTAAGAATTAATGAAAAAAAAAGAGGGTTTTGTTACTTACCTTTTTTGGTAGGAAGTTCCACAATAAATGTAGAATATTACTTGCACAACAAAAACAAGACAAATACCCAAGTAAAGAAAAAATAAAAATCCTAAGCTAATTAACACAAAGTTAAAGAAAAATTGAAAATCACAATTTCTCAATCCCCGATAGCGGCGCCAAAAACTTGATGTGTTATATTAAGTTATACCGCAAGAGCACGGTTGTCGATGAGACAATATATAATTACGGTTCGTTCCACAGGAATTTTGAAATTGCAATTTCTAACTTTTAATTAATTAATGTGCTAATAACAAAGTTGATTTAGTGATTCTATTCTAAAATTAAAAATGATTAAAAAACTAAAAGTGAAATACAAATGAAAGAAAACCCTAGGATGTTGAAATTCCATCACTATTATGCCTACTATATGTTTGCACCCATTCTCATATTTTTTTTAAAATATTTTTCAAGACGACTGCAGACAATTAATTGCGTCTTGGAAAATAGATCGTTAAAATTTAATTTATATTTCTCAAAACACAATAATTTTCTCCACTATAATATGCTAGTCTCTGAAAAGAAAATATAACACAATTAATAAAGCATTAAGGCACATGAAGAAATTATTATCGTGAGTAAACAAGAAAATAGGACCAGGAGAATGATTATATATAAATGACCACAACATGCTAGAATTCATAGTAGGACTTCATCTCTAATCCTAGGGAAGAAATCTAGCTACTCATCGTAAAAAGAATGAAAGAAGAAACCATTTTATTCAAAATTATGTAAGAAATTACAAAGAAGAACCATCAAAATTAGTCGTTAATTGATTAAAATTTATTAAATTAATTTCCGAATTTACGACAACTTTAATGTGATTTATACCTCAGAGTGTCGTTGTGACTATTCACCGAACCGTTGTTAAAGCTATTGAATACAAAAGCAAAGGCAATGGTTATTAATGACAGTTTATTGCAGCCTTTGTTCTTCTTCTTCTCCTTCTTCACGCTGAGTTGCAGAGAACTTTTATTTTCGAACTGATTTTTTCTCTTGGCTTAATCCCCAGCTAGCCTCTCTAACATCTCCAATCGACTTTTATTTATACTCTCACTACCAAAACTCGAGTATCCTCTCAAAAATCATTTTCTTAATTAGAAAAATCTCAGAGATATCTTCTCTTTTAATGGCAGAATCACGATGTTACTCAACTCGAGAATAATTTTGTGTGTTTTGACGCCGAAACATTATTTTCTTACCCCATTTGTAGTCCATTCAAATCTTCTCGAATATTAGGCAGTTAAGAAGGTATGGAAGAGGATATAATATGTGCACTTATTTCTCATGATTCAACCTGTTTTGGCGAGGAACAAATATTTCATATGATATTGTTTCCAGATTTTCAAAACTCTTCTTGAAAAGGTAATAAAATATCCTGTCCTTAAACTCTCCAAAAAACTTTCCGTCAATATTTGATTTCCATCTCACGCAGATAAGAACAATAAAATTCCCGCCTTATTTCAATTTGAGATGGGTGCCTTTAACATTCCTTCTGGGTTCCTTTATCACTTCCGATGGGTGCCTCTAACACTTTTTCTGGGGAGTTTCTAGCACTTTTTAGCCATTTTTTTCACAAGAATTTATCTTCCAAAAATACCTAAAAAGGTACAAAATGATAATATTTGTACAAAAATAGTCCCAGCAAATAAAAATAATGTGGTAAAAAATGTACAAATTATGCGCTTATCAAATACCCTCAAACTTATATTTTGGTAGTCCTCGAGTAAATCTAATCTAAAAATAAAAATCCTGACTCACTATCGCAGACATCGACTGTACTTAGCATTTACAACAAGCCTTTAAACCCATAGGTGTCCCTATCGGACGAGTTTTAATCTCATGAGGGTTTACATGAGGTATACCCACAAAAATTTTAACTCCAAAGTCTAGCTACTTGTGAACGATTGAGGGTAGACACGAAACGTGTGATTTAGTTGGTTACTAAATTCTTCGGCTATGGACGTTAAACTAAGCATTGCATGGGAGGCAACCCATTGGTTTTGTATTTTTATCCTTATCTTTTATCTTTTTCTTAGTTTCTCATATCATATTAGGATTTCCCATCTTGATTTTACATTGGAAGAGTCAATTTATATTGAGGACAATGTAAAGTTTAAGTGTGGAGGAGTGGTTAAGTATATAGAGTTTTAGTATTCACTTTTGTACGTAGATTTTTTTTAATACATATTTGCATGAAAACCTCCAACTTTTAGAGATTTTAGAGTCACTTTGTATACTTCTAGCTAAGCTTATATACGGAGTTCTAACCAAAATAACTGAACTGAGAAGTATTAGAAAACTACATTCGGGTTGCTTAGTTGTTGAGAGGCTAAAGCTGATAAAAAAGGGACTTAAACAGCCGGTAGAGATTACAATATTAGAGAAGTTGATCATTCAATACCCACGAGTGAGGCACCAAATCTTCAATTGTCCCTTTAGAGTGTTTCATCTGCGCTAATTCCGGGTAGAATGATGAGCTACCCAACTTCACACCAATTTCAGCACTACTTTTTGATCTCTTGAGTGCTATTTTTATCAATCATGAGGGTGTCATCAGAATTGCTAACTCTATCTTGTAGTCTTGTTTGCAGTTGACACCATTCTCTCGACAACAACAGGTCCATAAAAACACATTATTATCAAAATGCATAGCATCAAAAATTTGAAGGAAAGTTGAAAAAGTTCAAGGTTTACAAGCAATAGTACAAGAAAGAGCAAATTTCATATTCAAGTAAAGCAACAAGAAAATGAGCAGAATTATATATCATGTTGAAGACTGATGTACAAGAGTGAAATAAATCAAAAGATAAGAGTTATTGAAGTTTATGATATCTAGACAACACAAGTTGTGAAGAATCAAGTGGTAAAGTCCTTCTCCCATGACCGAATTAGTTTTATTTGTTAGTTTGTATTTTAATTTTAGCATATAAAAAAGTAATTATCGAAAAAAATAAATATTAGTGTTAGCTTATTTATGTATTCATTTTAATAAGGCCGTGGGGAAGAATAAATTTATGAAGAAGTTTCAAGCAACAAGGAACTGAGAAAGATAGTTACATTTGTCAAGGTTCTACGAAGTTCAAGAGTTCATCATCAATGGTTGTAAACCGAAGACTGAAGACGTTTTTATTGGATGCTGTAAGAGTGGTGTTGATTGTGAATCGGGTGATAAGGTAAGTAAGTGTTCTCATCCTTACATAGTGGTTGATTTCCTTTCGTAGAGATCATCAGAAAGCAAAAAAAAGGCTTTTTTCCCACGTTTCTATGAGATAACATCTTCGTATAATTCGGAAAGTTTCTTTTCCTTCCCACCATTCAACGTGTGCATGATTTCTATCTTCACTCCTTCCTACACACATGAAAACCATAAAGTGCACCTTTTGAGTGTCAAATTCATAAAATCCTATTGGTGAGGCATAATGCTTATTCAGTTACTTTTGAACCTGGATTCTTTCATATGGTGGTTTTCTCCTAACTCAAGAGTTAAGCATGATAAAATATTCTTTATACTTCTAACTTCTTATTGTTAGTGCGCAAAAACTTTATGTCTTCGTAACTCTTTGAATGCATGTGCTCTGGAATGTTTGAAAGTTAGAATTTAGGTTTTATGGGTATACCTCTTGTAAACCCTCACGAGACTGTAACTCGTCCACTAGGGACACCTATGGGTTTAAAGGCTTGTTACACATGCTAAGTGTAACCATGTCTTCAACGAAATGGAGTTATATTTTAGTTTAGTTTAGTTTTCTCGAGGACTAGCAAACTCTAAGTGTGGGGGAATTTGATAAGTGCATATTTTACATATTTAGATTGTCAATTTCATGCACTTTTTTGCTATATTTCTTGTGAATTATTTATATTATGTTTGTTTATCTTTTATTAGGTGAATCATCCAAAAAGAGCTACAAAGTGTTAGATTGTGCATGAAGAGAAGTGATACAAAGGAAGAAAAGCCAAATACCAAGTGAAAGTCGTCCAAATTCAGGTTTTCTCATCACCATATTGAAGAGAACGAAGAAACGAAACCAACACGAAGAATGAGGTCATTCCGACTTCATATGAATAAGTTATAAGAAAAACAAGTTCAAGATTGTCTCGATGGGTCAACCCATCGAGAAACGAAAATCCAGAAGAAAAATAATTTTCTCGATGGGTCATCCCATCGAGAAAAGAAGAAATCTCGATGGGTCGAGCCATCAAGAAACTGAGCGTGAAGATATGGCTTTGACCTATTTTTGGCATATTTTGGAGTTTTGGAAACCTATTTCGACCGGGATTTGAGCATGGGACTTCTACAACTTGGACACCTATATAAGAGACACATATCACTTCTACACACATATACTCTTAGACCTAGGTTTTACATAGAGAAGAGAGATTTTTTCCATATTCTAGGGTTTACCCCTTTTGGGGGAAACAATGTTATTTCTTTTCTTTTTTGTATCATGAGTAGCTAATTCTTATTGATTAAGGATGAATTTAATGTTCTAAGCGTGAAGATTTATTAGTTATACAAGTTTATTCAGAGTTTTAATCATTATCATTTGTTTTCACTACATCTAGGGTTTATGATTGGTTTCTAGATTGTTCAAGTGTACAATTGGATTAATCTATTGATCATTTTAATGCTAGTATTGAGTTATGCGATAAGTAATCGTCCATTGACTCATACACAAGTAGAAATCGCGATACCTTGCAGAGGGATTCTGTGGAGAAACTGCGGGTGAAGATAATACCAGCAAGTGGACCTTGATCTAAGAGTTTAACTACTGGGATCAACCTAAATGTATAAAGCCTAAAGCATTCGATTGGGTTACACCTTGAGTGATCTACTACTTGGTGGCTCAGTTGAATAGAATCTGGTAGTTGAGAACTTCTGTATCCAGTGATTAAAGGAGTTTTGGGGATATCACTGATCTAGCTATTATTTTACGGTTGATGATGAATGATTCTAACGAAAGATAGATAAGCGTGCTACTCGAGTCAACGTTTGGTAACGAAGAAGGATTCCCTAATCATCTTTTTTTCTTGTTATTATTCTTTTTAATTACTCTAAACAACCAATCCCATTTACTTATTTACTTTTATTCTTAGAGGCTAATCTAAATAACATATCAATTACACAGCTCTCTGGGGGAACGATCCTTACTACAACTATATTACTAGCTAATTAGTGAAAAATATCTTGTGTAATTTGTTACACTTACGACACGCGTCAGGAGAACACATGCATATTGCTATCCAAGTGTCACATTTTTTTAATGGTCAAGTTCAAGTAATATAATGAGGCTTGATCTCAATCATTCTACTTCATCCTAGCGGCGACAACAAGGCGATACTAGTGCCCCACCAAATCACTTAGAGAAACACAAAAAGTTGTAAGAAAAAATAAAAACATAGCATCATATGGTGACGGCTCTGAGATATGGTGACGACTATCATGTTATTTCTAACATATGAGCTTTGTCCTTTATAAATAGACCATTTAGCTGGGCACACCAACTCCTATCGACAAGAATTTTGTTTCCATCTACTAGAATGGTTAGTATCATCCTGAAGTTTTCACAAGTCTCTAAATTTTGGAGTTTTGGTACAACTAATTTTTTTAAAAAATTCTCCTTTACCCCAAACTTATATTCAATATAGTCCTCGATGGTCGAAAGATAAATGAATGAAAGCATGAACAAAGTAAAATAGATAATGAAATATATTACCAGCATCGTGTACCAAAAGCCTATAGGTTGCCTCCTATAGAGCGCTAAGTTTAAAGTCTTCATCCACACCAAGGAAGGATTAGTCACAATTCACGAATCATATAACAATAATCTGAATAACTGTGGATCCTTTAAGTCAATAAGATTTGACCTATATATCTGACCACAATGGAATATATGAAATTGGTGGTCATTCTAATGAAAATGTGTCGATTTAAACTTCTTAAAATATTCATGTTTGGTTCCAAAGTTTATGAATTGATACATATGAAGTTTAGATTTTCCCACATTTGGTAGAATTTTTTTTGGTGGGATAACAAAGTCAATTATGGTATTATCGCCTGGGTAAACCACATCAACCAGAGGATGGGTTTTTAACAACTGAATTTCAATCTAGACAAAATCAGGCTCGGGAAAAAGTGTATGAAGATAATCTTTTAAAATGGTAGAGGCATATTGATAGATACATTTTTGTGTCTGATTTGTTTTCAATTTATATTGCTTTTTCTTAATTTTTGTACTAATATTATCATTTTCTATGTTTTTAGGTATTTTTGCGGAATAAACGATCGTGGAAAAATAGGCTTGAAAAGTGCTAAAAACATCCCATCAAAAGTGTTACAGGCACCCTCGTTTTGGTTAAAGGCACCCCATAAAAGTTATAAAGGCACCCACCCTCTTTCAAATTAAAAGAATTAGCGGGAACATTCAAGTCTCTTCTGTGCGAATTGGATAGAAGAGCTATAGAAGATTTTTGCAAGAGTTTAAGGAAGAATAAACTCTTGCCTTACTAAGAAGAGTTGTACCAATTATGGACACTCAGCAAATCTGGTGGAAAATTGTTTGTTGACGTTAAAAAATGGTAAGTATAAACTCAGGTTTTATTAGAAAACTTGGAGAAAGAATCTCGGGATTTTCTCTCCTAAGTTTCATATGATTTTATCTCTAACTACTCGATAAACTATGCAATAAAATCACCGAGTAATGCTGGCAAGATATGATCATTAAGAAAAATCAGATTGAGATATGATTTTATTCTGCCAAGATTTTCATCATTTATTAAAAGATATTTTCAAAGGTTTGATGAGATAGGATTGCTTTAGTATAAATAAGGATTCGAGTAGAGAGCTCTGGGGATGAAGAGAAGGAAGAAAAATCACTTCAGGGAATTCTTCTCTGCTGCTACTAAAGAACACGAAGAACAGAGGCTACGACAACAGTTTCTTCAACCTCTCAGCCATGCTTTCTTTATCCTATTTGCAACGAATATCTTCATATTTGCAACATTTATCTTCAGTCTTGCTTTGTAACGCTTATAAACGTTACAAACTCGTTGTTTTCTTTATTTTTTCTCCTTTTTCATTATTTGTAAACACTTTAAGCCGTGAATCATTATTTTGAGCAAGTGATTAATATGAGGAGCTAAACCCCTTTGCTGAGGTGACGAAGGAAGCCATTGTTCCAAGAAAAGTAGTATATTTTTATTTTAATTGATTTTATAATTTCTTTTATGATTATTTGCTTTGATTAAAAATTGATTTAAATATTTTACTAAACAGTTGTGATTTTTTTTGATAGAGCATGCTTATCCTAGGGTTGTTGATGTTCTATACTTTCGATTTACAATTGTTACTTTGAAAATCTACTTTTGCAACATATTAGAATCACTTTAAACGTAAAGAATTGCATGAATATTGATAAGATTGATCACTTTAATTGGTTAATGGTGGAATCCTGAGTCTCAGTGCCTTTTTTTAATCTTGATACCAACTTTTTTTTGAGTTCTAGTTTAATTATAAGAATTTAAAAATCTAAAAGTCAAATCTTCACAAGTTCTGAAACAAACACATTCTTACCACCATTTACAACCACATCACATATATGTCAAGTCCCAAGTGAGGGACTTTAAGTAGGGATACTTGAAAATCATCGGTACCTCCAAACTTAAGGTGGACACTACTCTCAGATGTACCAAAAACTATTGGTTGGGTTCTAATATCCTTAAGGTCAAAACTACATTCAACTTCTTCTGAGGACTGGTTACCCAAATGATCCAAAAGAACATCATCATCAAAACCATACAATGGGTTATCCAAGTTGTTCCTAAAAGTTTTTTCTTCTAATTCAGTGATCCCAAGAGGTTCATCATATTCATATAATGGATTGTTAAACACAACGCTTTATAAAAGATCATGATTTGTCCTACAGTTTATGACAACATCCTCATTCATATTTAAAATCTCTATGAGTCTATCATCTTCATGAGAAACTTATTATTTTTGAATTGTTAGACTCTAAATTACTAGTCTACGGACAAACTCGTTCCTCTAAACCATCATCGTCTTCATAATATTAAGGAAATATTTCACCGTCTATAACAATGGTATCTCTAGTTAAATCCTTTTCCTATTGAACAGGTAAATAGTTATCAACATTATTAGGATTGGAACTAGAAACATCATTATTATCATGAAGCTCAATTGGTGTAAAATTTCCTGATCATTATGACTATGAATTTTAAACTCTTTATTACTACTATCTTCATCCTGATAATGACATGAAGATGGTTGAACCTTATTTGAACAAGTAGTGTCTTCAATTCTAACCTCGTGATAAATACTTAATTCATATATTTTTACCACTTAATCTATATTTGATAGCGCTTCAATTTATATTAATAAATGTATTTTTATTACTTTTACAGGTGGTTCCATAAAATCAAAGCTATGAACTAAATAAGGTTAAATAAAACTATTTTATGTTCTAATTGACTGGGAGTAGAAGACTAAACAAGCTATAACAAATAATGGAAGTGATCAACATCGGTTAGTACTGGAGAAGGTGATGGAAATGCGTTGTCATGCGTTGGCTAAACTTTCTTCAGGTGTTGGGTTCTTTTGATCTTTGTTAGGCTGATAAGTCTAAACAACGTGTGGCGTGAAATAACCTTGAGAAGAACAACTGATTCAGGAAGAGTGAGAGTGTACACGAAAGTGGAAGGCGTCAGTTTGGTCAACATATGGAATTTTGTTGGATGGTAATTGCTTGTTTTGGTACACACGTGATTGGGGGAAGACTTTCTTATGGAGGAAGCCTAGGGACTTTCCTGATCGGTGAAATTGAGAACATAAAAAAAAAAAAAAGTAAACAGAAGATGTGGTAAAAGTGATGTGAAATGAAGAAAGCAGGTGGATGTAAGGTGACGTGATGGTGTCTGCTAGGTATAGGCTCACGTGAAGATAAGGTTGAGTTTGTTGGCTAAAAGAAGAAAGGCTAGGCTAGGCGTCATCTAGACCTAGGATATGGACCAAGTACACAAGTGAAGGATGTACGGTTTTGAAAAAAGACTTTCTTTTATTCTCTGAAGAGAAACACAAGGAAATACAGGAGTACACACGTGAAGGGGACAAGCCCATGTGGATGAGAGAAGAGGTTTTCTCTAAACCTAGTATAAAAAGAAAGATAGCTGCGTCAGTTGAGGTTTTTTTTGGCAGTTCTTTTCCAGTTCTGTTGGAGGATAGACAGACTAGGTTTTTCTGAAGGGAGGAACGACGGACGACTGAACAGGAAAATAAAAACAGTTGAGGAAGAGACAGAACCGTACAGGAGTTCCTGGATGGAAAGAAGATAATCAGACCTGATATTTGGTTTAATCCTCTCTACTCTTCTCTCTAATTAGTTTATGGGTTTTAAGAAACTCGTCTCCATGTCTAGCTAATTAATTTGTAACTGGAGTTTAATGTTGAAGCCACTTACAGTTTTAGATCAATTTAATCGTTTTATTTGATACATACCATTATGATTTGAATAGATTAATTCCATGATTTTTATTTATTGAATTTCATTAAACAATTGTGACGTCTTTTGATGGTACATGCTTGGCCTAGGTTTTTGATATTCCATGCTTCTAGTATACAGTTGTTATTTTGAAAATCTACTTATTGCAAATATATTTTTCTACTTATTTGATATTTCATGCTTGGGTTAAATCCTTTGATGGGGTATGCTTAGAATAGTCAGGTATTATTTGTGGACCTATAATTAGTTTCATACAATTTTCTCGCTAACGCAATTTTATGGTGTATGCTTGAGACTAGGGCTTTTTGATGCACCATGTTTAGGGCGTCCCAGTGATATTTGTGATTCTAAATATTCACGAATTATGTTTCACTTCAGTAATTAAATATAAATAGTGGTGGATACTGAAAACCCTGGTTACCGACTCTCCCATTAGATTTATTTTTATTAGTTTAGTTTGTTTTATTATTTTATTCATTAATCTAAAAATTCATAAATATTATTTCTGATTAGTTAATTGAGATAGTGATTGTAGTATTTCCCTGCTCTCTGTGGGTTCGACCCGTACTTGACGTTGTCTACTAGTTAGACGTCGTGCGATTGCGGTTTAATTAAATAGGGTAATCTAAAATCCCATCACCTCGTCCTCTAGATTGGTTAAATATTTGCCATTATTATCATAGGTAAAATTGGAAACATTATTTGGGAAATTAAATTCACTTTGAGCAATATTAGCAGCTAACTGTTCTTCTTCTTCAATTTCATCTAAACGTGTCTTAAGTTCACTGAGAGAAGTATTTAAAGATGCAAGTCTTTTATTCTGATCTAGTTCAATCCTAAGTGACTCTTCATAAAATTCCTTCATTAACATGTCACTCCTACATGTCGACTCAGTTAACTGCTTGAGGGCATCTTCTAGAGAAATAGAAGGGTCATAAAAAAGTACTAGGTTGCAACTGTTTGATTATATCCTTCAAAGATGGAGAACACACATTGTGATAATTATAATATTACCTATTTACTCGTTCGTACGACTGGTGAGCGTGCGAATAGTAATTGTGATCACTTTATTATGAACCATAACCTTCAGAAGGATGGTAGTGGTCCCAAGTACTATCTACACTAGAGTCATAATAAGGATAATGTCTATTTTGAAACTCATATCGATATGCATTGTATTGGTCCTCATAATACCAGTTCAACATTTTTTTTTTGTTGCAAATGCAAATGCAAGGTTGACTAAAATAGGTAAGCTCAGTTACCTTAGCAAAATATACCTACAGTCAAATACTGGTCAAAGGTACAAGCTAAGGCTTGTGGAATTTCAGCTGGTAACTCTCATCATGCCCAAGGCACGGGTTCAACTTACTTTTCCACAGGTTTTCCTAAAATCGGTAGTTTGACGATGCAACTGGTGTGTGCACTTTTTTTTTATATATATACAAAATAAAATAAAATCTAAAAGATATACAAATTGTTTCTAAAAAAACAAAAAATCTAAGAATTAATGAAAAAAGTAAAAGGGTTTTGTTACATACCTTTTTTGGTAGGAAGTTCCACAATAAATTTAGAATATTACTTGCACAATAAAAACAAGACAAATACCCAATTAAGGAAATAATAAAAATAAAATAAAAATCATAAACTAATTAACACAAAATTAAAGAAAAATTGAAAATCACAATTTTTCTCAATCCCCGGTAGCGGCGCCAAAAACTTGATGGGTTATATTAAGTTATACCCCAAGGGCACGGTTTTCGATGAGACAATATACAATTACGGTTCGTTCCACATGGATTTTGAAATTGTATTTCTAACTTTTAATTAATTAATGCGCTAATAACAAAGTTGATTTAGTGATTCTATTCTAAAATTAAAAATGATTAAAAAACTAAAAATGAAAGAAAACCCTAGGATGTTGAGATTCCATCACTATTATGCCTACTAGATGTTTGCACCCATTCTCATATTTGTTTTAAATAATATTCAAGACGACTGCAGACAATTAATTACGTCTTGGAAAATAGATCGTTAAAATTTAATTTATATTTCTCAAAACACAATAATTTTCTCCACTATAATATGCTAGTCTCTGAAAAGAAACTATAACACAATTAATAAAGCATTAAGGCACATGAAGAAATTATTATCGTGAGTAAGCAAGAAAATAAGACCAGGAGAATGATTATATAGAAATGACCACAACATGCTAGCATTTGAAGTAGGACTTCATCTAATCTATCTACTCATCACAAAAAGAATAGAAGAAGAAACCATTTTATTCAAAATTATGTAAGAAATTACAAAGAAGAACCAATCAAATTAGTCATTGATTGATTAAAATTTATTGAATTAATTTCCTAATTAACGACAGCTTTAATGTGATTTATACCTCAAAGTATCGTTGTTACTATTCATCCAACCGTTGCTAAAGCTACTGAATACAAAAGCAAAGGCAATGGTTATTAACGACAAATTATTGTAGCCTTTGTTTTTCTTCTTCTCCTTTTTCACGTTGAGTTGTAGAAAACTTTTATTTTCGAACTGATTTTTTTCTCTTGGCTTAATCTTTCCCAGCCAATCTCTCTAACGTCTCAAATCGACTTCTATTTATACTCTCACTACCAAAACTTGAGTATCCTCTCAAATATAATTTTATTAATGAGAAAAATCTCGGAGATATCTTCTCTTTTAATGGCAGAATCACGATGTTACTCAACTCGAGAATAATTTTTTATGTTTTGACGAACATTATTTTCTTACCCTATTTGTAGTCCATTCAAATATTCCCGAATATTAGGCAGTTAAGAAGGTATCGAAGAGGATATAGTTTGTGCACTTATTTCTCATGATTCAACCTGTTTTGGCGAGGAACAAATATTTCACGTGATATTGTTTCCAAATTTTCAAAACTCTTCTTGAAAAGGTAATAGAATATCTTGTCCTTAAACTCTCCAAAAAAATCTCTGTCAATATTTAATTTCCATCTCACACAGATTAGGATAGTAAAATTAATCCCGTCTTATTCAATTTTGAATTTGAGATGGGTGCCTCTAACATTCCTTCTGGGTGCCTTTATCACTTCCAATGGGTGCCTTTAACACTATTTCTGGGGAGTTTCTAGCACTTTTTAGCCAATTTTCCACAAAAGTTTATTCTTCCAAAAATACCTAAAAAATGTACAAAATGATAATATTAGTACAAAAATAAGTCCCAGAAAATAGAAATAAGGTGTTAAAAAATGTACAAATTATGCGCTTATCACCTACCACTCCTCCTCCATCTGGACAGCATGCTGAAAAAGTAAGGGATGCACAGAATCCACTTACCACAACTAGGAGTGCACAAAGGTCGGTTCGGCTCGGTTTTTTATAGAACCTTGTACCCGTACCTCCTTATGGTCGGTTCTTTATCCGTGTACTTGTACCCTGTACTCTCTACCTTCGGTTCGGTTCTTGTACCTGTACCCTCGGTTCCGGTCGGTTCTTGTACCTGTACCTTTTTCTTTTTTTTTTACTTGTAGATGTTAGTAAACCACTAATATACCACTTGGAAAATATGATAACCTTCAAATGTTTGTATTTTAGATCACAGAACAATTAGTCATATGAAGAAGGTTAAGGGAACGTGAAAACTTACCAAGAACCAACACATAAGCATTTGTTTTTAATACTTTTTCTGTTACTGCTTAAACAACTAATACTGTCAAGAAGGTAGACAAACAAGAAAAACGAGGAAACGAACCAGAGTTAAGCTAACACACAAATATTGCGAAGAAAATGAAGAATTCTCTAGAGAGATTGGAATGATAAGTTGGTTTTAATTCCATCAGCAGCAGCCTTATATTCTCTGGAAAGGAGTTGAGTTGTTTTAACTCAATTTAATTCTGAGACGAGTAGTGGTGCCTAGTGCGTGCATGTATGCTTGTGTCCAGAACAGCAGTTCAGTCAATTCCTAAGGTATACAGAAACTTACTCTCATTGACGACGACTTGAAGCTGGATGGTGTAATGTACCAATGTTGATTAAAAGGAAAATGAAGACATTATCTAACTTCCAAAAAAGTAAATACAAGAACTTCTTAGATCCCATAAGTGTAGACAGACATAAAAGAAGAAAGACATGGGATCATTAGATCTTGAATCCCAGCTATTAATCAAACAGTAAGATTTGAGACATTGCAAGCAACAAAATATTCAGAACCACAATTTTACAACTCAAAAGTTAATGTCTCTATGCTTTTCATATATATGATTTTTCGTTATTGAATAAACATTATAAGGTATCCTGTTACGTAGGTTATCAAACACAACATCTCTGTAAGTAGTAATTCACATTAGGATATTTAGAGTCATATTAAAAGATGAGTGAAGCGTCAAAGTAAAAATTCCAAACTTTGTGACATATCACAAAAACAGAACCAGGACAGGAAAGACAAGTTGACATACCTCGGTACAATCGGTCCGGTACAGGTCGGTTCCGGGATAGTACATGTACCTTGTACCCGGTTGTACTCGGTTCCCATTTTTTGTACCTGTACCATCTACCCTGTACCCTCGGTTCGGTCCATTTAGGTACGGTCCCGTCGGTTCCGGTCCGGTCCTTCGGTTCCGGTCGGTTCCTGTGCATCCCTAACCACAACCGATTTGATGCGGATACAAGAAACTCTTGCTCATACTCAGGCAATCGAATACAACTACACCTGCTTTGATGGAGAGAGTCAGACCCTCTAGGAATAAGAAGCATGTGAGACTTGTGTTAACAGACGACTCACAAGTAAACATTACAACATTCAACCATTTGTGGATGTTGTGACTGAAAGAGGAAAAAAGAAAGCTTCATCACCAGAGCAACAACCCAAGCATGCAACTTTATCACAAATTTTAACTTCAAAATCACATTCATGCCAACCACATCGAAGGCAAGCGACATCAGCTATAACTACAACATCGACCCAACGTCGACAACAACAAGGGAAGATTCGGTCTCTCCCGACTTCCCAAACTTTAAGAAGTGTGGATACAGAATAACATCATCAAGTTACCTCTCATTCAATATCCACCAACATAAACATAAATGAAAAATCTTAGGAGAGCTGCATTTGGGGACTGAAAGAGTACATAGAAAGCCTATCACTGTCATGAGTTTCACCATGCCTGGAGAACCCATCAATCAAGCAATTCAATCCATGATAGAACACATGCTTAGGATTTTCTACAGCTCGAAGGAAAAACGCAAAGACATCCTTACGACCCTCAATCATGTTGTGACTGGCAGACAACTATCTCTTCTAAAAATAAAATATATCCTGAACCTGTTCAGATGGGTGAGGATAAAGAAAAGTGTAACTGGGGACTGCTCACCACTACTTGTCTCGAGGATATAAAATTTGGTGAGATACTAATTGATGCAGGATGTTGTCAACATCATCTCGGTCAATGTACTCAAAGCCATAAAGGTACTCATAGAAGAAATAATATACCAATCGTCCATTCCGCTAGCAAACGACTACCTCAAGTCATGTTTTTTTCTCTCCTGTTAAAGATGGACGCGCTAGCCCCCTCACCTTACAAAATAGAGAGATCCTTATATTGCACAACCACATCCTATATCCAGTTGTGAACTCTTAGGTCTTCTTCTAAGACCGACTACCTATAAGGTACAGAGCCATCCATGTACACTTTATCTCACACTGCTTTACAACCTCGACGCCGACTTCGACTCCAATTTCCATCCAAGTTCTTGCTCCAACCACAACGTATCAGCAACAACCAACAATACATAATTTCTAGAGACATGATAACTCCATCAAATAATGTTATGTTTATTCTATTGGTGGATTCCAAGTGAGCTACACTTGGGGACTGGTCATTGGCATGGGGCTTCTCTTCTCCAAAACATTTGAAGATCCACCATCTCTAAAAAAAACTGGTCATTCAAAGAACTAGATCGTTTATAGAAAGTTTGAATAAAGTTCATTCATTCTCTGAAGACTCAACGCAGTCATCAGTTTTAATCAGAGTCAATTAGATCGCTAAGTTCAACAACATATAAATTTCCAATTCAATTAGGCTACAACTTCAACATCAAAAGATGAATACTCATGAGCATAGGATTGTCTGTATCCTCTAATTGCTTCTCTGGTAGTAACATCGGCTACTCTGCCCGTATCAACGTTGGTTGTTCACCTTGGCTCCACGCCTAACGTACCTGCATTGCCACTCTAGAGATATCATCACAATCAAGCATATTGTACATAACCACAGTAACCTACGTGTATGAACTGTACTAGTTGATGAAACACACGGGACTAAGATCGATGGTTTGCATATAAATATTTAGTATGTCAACTCTTAAAGCTGGGATGATGGAATAACATGACTATGCGCTTCTACACATGGGGCTGCGCTCATTCCTACTCCGCCCTGATGACTCTAATCTACTGACAAAGAAACGTTGTATTACAATTTAGATTCCATCTACCACTGGTAACAAGACAAGACACAACCATCTCCATCCTTGATAAATACTCAACAAGCAAAGTTTCTCAAGCCATGTTACCATCGCCAACTTTTTGTGTCCAACCAACTTGGTCGGCCAAGTATGCATTTACTGTCTAACCATCTTGTCTGACACCCAATAACTGTCAAAGCTACAAAGTACTATCGTTGCTACACAAGGAAGAGTAATAAGGAACTTGGAGGATGAACAACATCTTCCCACCATAGTTTGTCAGAAACCAATTCAACAAAGTACAGTTTGTCTAAATGGAGGAGCAAGTTAATCTTTGTTAAATTATGAAAAAGAGATCTAGATTTCAAAGAGTTGATACTTGATTTTTTGGTCTTTTCCAATTTGCTAATTTTTGTTATAGTATATTTTTTTCCCATTAATTTTAATACCAAACCAATAGTAGGTTTTTTTGCAATAATTCCTCAACTACTACGATTGTAGCAATCACACAACCTTTAATTTAGGAATAACCGTGTTTGTAGGCCGATATCACTGTAGTACAATGGTAAAGTTAATAGGAGATGATACTAATGACCTGAGTTCGAAACTCGCCAACACCAAATTCTTTATCGTTAAAAAAAACGACTTTAACAGCGGAAGCATGGGCCATGCTTATGACCGTCATAACTAGAAAAAATACAATGGACAAAAGTTAGATTAGAGTCAAACTCAAAAAACATAGTCCATTTCATCACCTACTGGATGGAGACACTATGAAACTTGTGAGATATAATCGACGAAATAAAAGGCCTATTGTGATCCATTCTGCATTATACGTTCCACCACAACTATAGAGAAACCAACTAGAAGGCGGATGCGCATTAACAAATAAGGTTGTTGACAGAAGTCAGCACAGGTCTTTTAAAACTACCTTTTGGAAATACGTAGTCGATGCTTTTTTAAAACAACGACAACATATAATTGATGATTCTATGGGTGTAATGTACCTACCTGCAATTTTTATTTAATTATTTAATTTAAAAAATACGATATGCTTATAAAAACAGTAGAATTTGGTTAAATTTTGATCAACTGCTAGTGGTGTAATGACGTTCATCAGATTTTATATGAATTTGTTGGGAAAGAATTTGCTGGGAAAAGTGTAATGACGTTCATCAGATTTTATATGAATTTGTTGGGAAAGAATTTGCTGGGAAAGAAGATATCTAAATTAGTTTGAAAGAGGATTGTCTATTACAGTGAATTCTAATGTTCTTATACATAAAAGGGTATAACAGTAAAGTAATGGTTAGATGGTAATGAAAAGCAGTGAATGTGCTTAAAAAATAAATAACTTTCAATAACAGCCGGATAATATGAGTATCAACAAAAACAATGGTAGACCACTATGTTAACTATGTTAGAGCACTACGACAAAAACAATGGTAGACCTATATAGCAGAGAAAAACAAACATGTTATAAGAAAAATTAAAATATTTGGGCCCCAACAACTTGGGGCAATTTGAGGCTCTAGGCAACGACCTAGCTGGCATAGTCTCCAAGACAGCTTTGCCTGCCTTTATTTCTTCTTGTATTTTTCTATTCAATCCTTACTAGTTGACTCCTCCATGCAAAATAGCTCCATAAGCTGTTCTTCTGTTAATCTGAGTAGTAAGGCCTGCATAATAACACGGCGATGAGAAAAAGTTATATCAAAGGAGCTCAATGATCTTTGGTCGCTTTTTCGGTTGCCCGTTTTCAGAAGAATCATCTTTACGTGACTTCACTTCCTGTGGTTCCTTCATCATTGTCATCTTCATCATCTTCATTTTCACCATCACTGCTTTCTGTATCAGAACCACCATCTTTGGCTGCTAAATCAATTCGTTGAGATCCAGCCATGGCGGATTCAGCAGCAGCCACAGCTTCTGGGGTATGAAGATCAGCAACACCCAGAACCAAATCCTGCAGATTAAGGTCAGTTAGTACAGCTTCAATGGCTTTCAGGTAGTCCATGAGAAGATGTAACAATCTCACTAACCATTTCAATGTATTCATTTTCCTTTCCAGTGAGAGCTTCGATATCATAATCCTTGCCAGAATTCTCCTGCATATATTCATGATTTATGACAAGATGAGGAATTTAAGGTGGGGAAAAAAAGGGCAGGTTAGCAGACTTCCAACGAAGAATCTGCTGAGAGATAAATTTCCATACTTTGGCATCATTCTGCAGCTTTTCATTAGCTTCAGCCATTACTCCCAAGAAATCCCTCACTTTGCCAAGCACTGAAAAAAGAAAGCAAGCAGTTACGTTCTATCATAGCAGTTTCATTGCAATACATCCCGCAAAGATTTATTAACCTTAATAACTAAATGTGCAAACATGAAGTCCCCAACAAAGTGTTCTCTGCGCTAGTATGACAATGTCATATTTTTACAAACAATTAAGTATATTGAAACGCATATGACCTTCAATTGACATATTTTTCTCATTTCTGAAACCCTTCATTATCACATTGACAACTTCTTTTCACTTATCATCACCATTACCATCTTCTAAACCCTCGATTAAAATCAAACTAGCATAAGAACTTTAGTGACTCAAGTGAACATATCAAATATCTCCACTTAGTAATTTCTTCTAACGAATATTTATCACTATATTGGCAGACTTAAATTTGTGCATAATTTTGTTACCTTGGCTTCTAGGAATGGAACTTGTTACTAGCTTTTCCCCACAAATTGAGCTTTGGGCTGGTGTTTCCTTTGTAGGGAAGAGAAGAAGTGTTGATTCTGAAATTGAATAAAATAAAATCCCCAAAAAAATATTTTTTGAAAATTTGAATTTCAAGATCAAATAAAAGCAACAAAAAACATAAAAAAAGAAAAAAAAAAGTAAATACCTAGAGAAGAAGATATAGAGGTTTTTAGCTCCAACTTTAAAAGATCTTGGTTTGTAGTTGCCATGTTGACAAACAAGTCTTTGTTGTCTCTCTGGTTGAGAAGAATGAGGACAACAAAATACTGAGAATTAAACCCAAGGTCCCTAACAGAGAGATAGACAAGATTTAGAGTTCATAAAGCTGGGGCGCTGGGGATATCTAAAACCCTAACAATTGCTGAAGATGTAAGAATATCAATTAGGTAAAGAAAGAGAGGAAACCATAAATTGGAAGGAACTTTTGCAAATTGGGAGTTGGGGTTTAGTTTAACTGTGGTGAAGCTATGCGAATTTAGGGGTCTATAGGATATGGGAGAGAATTAGGTAATTCCATCAAGGGTATAGTAGGGAATTGAACATAGGTCAGTAAATTTTTTTGTTTGCTCTAATAAAGTGGGTATTTGATACCCACATTAAAGAAGGTTGAAGTTAAATGAGGACGGTGTCACCCGACCCAAGTGAACTTGTTCTGATTAAAGGCGGGCATTGTTTAGGGTTCCACTTCAACTTCTCTCTCATTTCTGATCAAGATTCATTCACTTATCCACCAATACCATTAAGAGGAGGATTCCGGACTTGATAAACTCAGGAATTTCTTTCCATCTATTTTTAGGATTTTATAGAGTAAAAGTTGAGATTTTGTTAAGTTTATCATGAATTCGGTGAAGCCGTGTAGGCTACCAGATTATATACAATGGGAAAAGGGAAGTTACTCGAAAATTTTGAAGAAGATAGAATCAGTAGGTTACCAGATAACCTAATTCATCACATCCTCTCATTCATTGATGTGAAATATGCAGTCCAAACTAGTGTTTTGAAGGGTGTTTGGATATCTCTCCCCTTTCTGATCATTAGTAAACATACATTCGGAAAAGGCACAGTTATTCCTGAAGAAGAATATGAGAAACGAGCAGATAGGTTCATAAATTTTGTTGACGTGGTGTTGATATTTAGGAATGACTCTGATATTCAGACATTTAATCTGCATTGGCACGACTGCGTTTAAGGATACAGTGATAAGAAATGTTACTAAATGGATGCTTATGGCTGTAAAACGTAATGTTCAAGAGCTTCGTCTAGAAATTGGTGATTATTATGAATTCGCATTCGAGCTTCCTCATCGACTCCTTAATTGTAAATCATTACGAAAACTTGAACTTATAAGCGCTGGTGTAGCCGAATATAGAAAAATTATTCTACCAAAATTAATGTGTTTACCTCAGCTTAAAGCATTGACACTTGTTAATCTTTCTATCTCCGTTGTAGAATTAGAAAATCTTATTTCAAGCTGTCCAGTTCTCGAACAGTTACACATATTTAAGTGTAATATGCAAACCGACAATCAACAGAATTTAGTTATTGATTCTCCCAGCCTTCAGACTTTTGCATTAACAGACACTCCTATATCTGTCAGGTTGGCAGCTAACATTACCAAGTTATCTGCTCCGAATCTTGAATGCTTCGTGTTCAGAGGTTTCATGACACAAAACTATTGTCTAGAAAATTTTTCTTCCCTAGACACTGTTTCTATTAACATGAGATTAAGAGAAAATGAAACTACAGAGACATATTCGAAACTGCTAGCAGAGGAAAAAGAAGTGTTTGCTGAACGTATGATGAAATATCTAGGTGCGTTTTATAACGCGAGGATGTTGATAGTATCACCTGGGCTCATGGAGGTATTGGTCTTCCATTATTTTCACGAATCAACATTTAGATTATTCTTGCAAATTATGTAAGTATCTTTTATTACGTAGTTGCAGATATGTGATCCTTTGACCTGCTTCTAAGTTTTAGTTAACTATATTTAACCTAGTAGTATTTATCTGCAGTTATTTAAAATAATTAAGTGTATATTGTTTCTCCAGGTTCTATCACAAGCTCCAGACTTATTAAACTATCAATGTCTTCGATTTTGTAATCTACGGCGAATTGATCTGGAACTGTGGTTTACCAGAGGCAGCTTGCATTCACTAGATTACTTACTCAAAATATCTCCTAATATATCACATATTTTCCTTACATCAAAGAAGGTACTAATTAATAAAATTCTTTGTAACTGTATTTAACTTGGTCTGCCATGTCTTTATAACCTTAAACACTTTCGACGATTTTCCACACTGCTTCACAATCCATTGAAGGTTTATTTTGTGTCTGTAAGCAGTCCATCCATCTTATTCGACACCACTTCATTTTGAATATTATTGATATCATGAGGAACTATTTTGTTTTCTATTATTAAGCGATCAAGCATTTAATTGGTTTGTTTTCATACAGCCACGTTTAGCAGAAGTAGGAGATGATTGGGAAGTGGGATTATCATTGCCTTGCACCATGACTCACCTCAGGTTTGTTGAAATTAAAGAAGTGGAAGGATCTGATAATGAGCTTAAATTTGTGAGCTTTTTGTTTAAGAGGGGGATTGTTTTGGAGCTAGTGGATTTGTGTTTTCGTCCTATTTTCGGTTCAGCTGATAAACGGAGACAAGTAATGCAATTTAAAAAGAAGCTAAGAGCACTTCCAAGTGCTTCTGAGTGTTTGACGTTCTTTTAACCTTAGTGGATGACAATGCAAGGCAGGGTGCTCCTTTTCTGGAACTCAGTAGTGGCAGATGTTATTCGATAACAAAATGTCTGCTGAACTTAATTCATCAACTTTTGATGTTGTAATTTCCTAGATTTGTGTCTTGGGATTGATATTGGTATGAATTTGATTTTTCAGCTTTTTGGATGTTTTTTCAATTGCAATTATTGAAGACGCTGGAGTTGACAGTGCTCATCGTTCTTCTTCCTTGACTGCATCTGTTTACCTCAATTGTTTTTGATTGGTCTTATTCTTTTCGTGTGTACGAATGAATTTCCTTGGTACATTACACCCCTCTCTTTAACAAAATTTGGAATATTCATTCAACCCCTTGGATAAAACTTTTCCAGTGGAAATGTCTTTCAAACTGCCTTCAGGTAAGGGATACTATTTCCGCTGGAATCTCCGTGGACTCTGTTTTGTGCCTGATGTGTAATTTGGGGAGAGAGACCACAAAGAATTGCTTATGGAATGCCTTTTTGCTAGGGCAGTCTGGTTTGGGCTTAGAAGGGCTGCTCGTTTTAGGAACAGCCAAGATCTTTACATGTGGATTCAATAATGGTTCACTAACCCTCCAGAATGGGATGATAACACAAATGACTAGGTAGTGGTATGTGACATTATAACATGGAACATTTGGAAGGCAAGATGCTCAGTGGTCTGTAGAGATCAAAAACAGACTCCTCGGGAATTGGTTCAGATTATTGAAAATGAAATTGTTGTTTTACCTCTGTTTATTCTAAGAATACCTCTAGCATCTGTAGTAACAAATGGGTCAGTGGTTTTGGATACATGGTCTCCTCCAACCTGAGGGCACTGTAAAGGTTCAGATTGATACATATTACGCATAATCTAATGCGGGTGTTGGATTGGGTTTTATTGATCGTGATCATATAGGTGCTTTCAGGGCCGTCAGCAGCATTTTATCAGTGGCTACCTCTGTGGTGATGGCAGAAAGCAAAGATGCACTTGCAGCCATCACTTTTGCGACTAAGCAGCGGATACCAGGCCTAATACTAGAAGGCGACATAAATATGATTAATTAGGTGCTGCATCACTCTACTCCTTTCTCGGCGGTCAGGATCCCTCACACGAGGAAAGGAAATTAGGTGGCAGACGGTCTTGCAAAGCAAGGAAAAACTCATAGATCACAACTTATACACCAGCTATCATCCCTTCTTCTGTTTTTAATATGTTGTGTAATGACTCTTACCTTTATATTTTCACAACATGTCTCTCACTGTGATATTATAAGTGAAGGTGCTGTTTCTGTATCTCACTTCAGGGTGAATAACAATATTATGGTTTAGTCTATTATTTTTGTTTTCTCCATGTTTTTCCTACTTCAAGCCTCCCTGTCTTGGCAGCAGTTTTTCCCGTCCCTTGTTTTGGTGTTGCGAGATTGCTTTATCAGCAAACTAAATTTTTGCTGATAAGGACAACAACCATATTATTATTATCAAGGGAAACCTTGCTGGTTGAATTTCGGATTGTAGATGTTGGAGATAGCCCCTAGGGAGATGACTTCAGAATTGGAGATGCACGTGGACGAAGGCTTCAAGACATGGATAGAGGTTCATCTCCGGTTACGAAAATGGACATACGATTATCTGGAGGCTTCTTTTATCCTGCCCGAACCCATTCTTATGGCAGCAAACAAACAATGTTTTCTCTCTTATGCAAAATTGGAATATGTCGCATACCCATCAAAAAGACTGCAGTTAGAAGTGAATTACATACATATGAGCAACAATTTCATGAACCAGAAAGTTACAGTGAAATGCTTGAATCAGGTGGTTAACAATTCTTGATATAACAAACCAAACTTTTATACAACCCCAACTGTTAATCAAGTCATTTAGTTCGGGAGCAATTCTCAACGCCGGCAATAGAATTGCTCTTCTGAGTTCCAGTGACTCAAGACAGTGAAACAAAGGAAGTATATTTTTCTCACTCAATATATCGCAAATAAATGTCTTCCGGTGAAAAACATACACAATTGTGCATTAGACGCATTTATTTATAGCGATTAAACATACATCTAGAGATTCTTTGGTGCAACGGCATCAATAAATCCCCAATACCCGGAGCACCATTATACAACTATAGATCCTAGGCAACACCACCATAAAAAGAACTTCCAAAGATCGTTTCCCTCACAATCAGCAAGAGGCTGACATCAAAGTCAATAACCACAGGCAGCTAGAGGCTTCCCACAAAGTCCATCATTTCCCTTAAAACCAGTAGCACTAAAATTCGACATAGACGAAGGAATTGGACCAGACAAATAATTATTCGCAACAGCAAAGTCTCTAAGACGAGCAAAGTGAGAAAATTGAGAAGGAATTTGACCAGATAATTGATTGTTCGATAAGATAAGTTTATTTAAAAACTTACACTGAGCCAACTCTGAAGGTATTTGAGCCAGAAAGTTGATTCCCGGAAGATCTAAGCTTACAAGATAAGGTAACCAAGTACATATTTGAGAAGGAATTGTACCTGAAATGTTATTACCAGAGAGGTCTAAGGTTTGAAGACTACTGCAGTATTGTACAGAATTAGGAACTTGTCCAGAAAGTTCACTAGATGGAAGTTGAAGACTTAGTACACGATTTTCTCTTGCATTCAACACTCAACACCTGAGAATATACAAACGTAACTTCCTAGTGAAGAAGAAGTATTAAAAACCCATGAGTCTAACATTCCTTGGGGATCTTTAAATGAAGCTTTTACTCCTTTTAGACACCTTATATCATCTTCTTTTATAGCTATAACAACATTGGAAACCATGAAAATGAAAACAAAAAGTAACACCCTTGTTTCATTTTTAGTTGATGTGTTCATGGTAGGTGGAATAATGGAAACAATAAACTAGTGTTAGGATTCTGTTTTCTGTGTTAATGAAGATGGTGGATGAAGTCTTCCAAGTATATGAAGAAAATGTACGACTGTTGACAAATATGGTTTTCCTTTCTTGACTTTATGGAGGGAAAGAATTTATAATGAAGGAATAAGATGGATGGGTGTTGACCAAGTGAAAAATATTGACTTTAAGTACAGCGTGTTTTACTGGTATCCCTTAATTATGTGCCAATTAAGTTGCAGTATAGAATATCATCGGGGAGCTCACAAAAATTTGCACCCAACAGAAAGGCTCAGGACTAAAACCTTAGCAAAGTATTTCTTATAACAAAAGATATATCTCAATAACTCCTTTCAATAAACTGGTCTTTCGAAAAATTACATGTAGAGTTTATAAAAGCAAAAGCTCGAAAATGTCTTGTATTTCAGTTGAATTAAGAAGATTTTAAGACAAGCAGATGCTTATCATTTAACCAGCAATGTATCTACTCATTAATAAATATATCTGAAGATGTATACATATGGTAGAATTAAAACATTACATACCTGAGGAAAACGAGGGAGCAAAATTTGAACTTAAGAATTTAAAAGCACATGAACGTGACCTGTGGAGACGCTCTTGGAAATGCTATTAGCATCTCAGAAAATTTCAGCATTCGTCTTCTCAATGCCTTATATCCTGGGCCATCTTCCCAATTACAGTAAAGCACCAAACTTTCTAAAACCATGGCATTCTCCAGCAAAATCTCTAGAAACTTGAGTTCATTAATACATCCTTGGACGTTATTAATTGTGCAAGTTTTGAGGTCATACAACAAGCATGGCAATGACAATCCAGATTTCCAATCATCATCTATATCTGGTGAGTCATAATTTATCTAAGCGATACCCACGGAAAGATAGTTAGAACTTTTTTTTTTTTTTTTTACTTCAAACTAAGAACATCATTTAGTTAAAATTTTTGTCACAATGTCAAGATAAAATTTGCCCGTTTTAATTCCTTTTTAAAATTTATGTCCGTGCTCCATGCACGGAATTGATTATCATTCATTGCCATTACAGCTATTCTCTTCTCTCTGCCTATAAAAGAAAAACGACTTCTTCATTTCAACTTACACCAGAAGCAGCTACTATCCTTCCTTCTTTTCTCCTCTTCCTGCTTTGTTTTGTCAACTGCTTGTTTACTTCCCTTCTGTAATATATCTTGATGTTAAGTTCGTTTGAGGGTGATTTGTATTGTGCTTATACAAATCATAACGGGCAGTTCTATCCTTGACACATTTCCGTTGTGGGGGTATAGCATCTCTTATTCTTGAGGAGTACCCAAGGACTATTGTGTTAAGGACAATTTGATGAGCAGGTGGCTCTGTCCTTTGTGTGCAAATATATTCAGACATTTTATTAATGTTAACATCTTCTGTTTTAGTATTTTTATTGTTACAGATATAACAACTTATAGCTTGTTCGGATGTCACTTCAGCGTATTATCAATAAAATTCTTGCTGAAGGCATGGTGATAGATGAAACTTTTCAAGTGCCTGTTGTGATTGAGAAATTACCGTCTTCCTGGTCTGAATACAAACGTAGATTGAGACATGAAACTAGTGAAGTCAGTATGGTTGATTTGGGTAAGAAGATTCAAGTAGAAGAATTACTGTGCTCCAAAGACAATAACATATCTTCTACAAGGGACATGTCCAACAAGGCTCATGTAATTGAGCACAGGTCTTCCAATACTGAAAAGGGTGAGAGCATCAAACGCAACCCTAAGCCCAGTCATCACAAGAAAGGTATATTTCAGAAACCCAAATCTGGCATTGGTAAAACTAAAGGTGCTTGTTATGTTTGTGGAAGTACTGGCCATATGGCAATACATTGTAGAAAACGTAAGGACTTTAATAATAAGAAAAATAATGCTAATTTGGTTGAAAACAACAAGAACGAGTTTTCTGGTACGGTGTCTAAAGTTAATTTGGTAACCAATGTGAGAGACTAGTAGGTAGACTCTGGTGCTACCAAGCATGTATGTGGAAACAGAGATATGTTCACCTCCTATCAGAAGGTAGGGGAAGGGGAGAAACTCTACATGGGTAACTCATCTGCAGCACAGGTTACAGGAAAAGGCAAAATTGGTCTAAAACTCATTTCTGGCAAGACTCTCACATTGAATGAAGTTCTTCATGTTTCGGAAATCTGTAAAAATCTTGTATCTTGTGGTGTATTAGATGATAAGGGTTTCAAACTAGTTTTTGAATCCGGGAAAGTTATTGTCACTAAGGGTAAGGACTATGTAGGAAAGGGTTATTAGACTGAGGGTCTATACAAACTGAACGTAACCTCTGTTGAAATGAATAAAATTGATTCTTCTTATGTTTGTGTGTCATTGAATGTTTGGCATGGTAGACTTGGTCATGTAAACTATAAATCAATGAATAAACTATCTAGCATAGGCTACATACCCAAATTTACTTTGGAAAATGAACATAAATGTGAAATATGCGTAGAATCAAAATATTCTAAAAAATCTTATAAGAAAAATATTCAGAGAAATTCTAAACCCTTAGAATTAATTAATTCAGACCTAGTTGACATGAAATCAGTTTAAACTAGAGGTGGTAAAAAATGGTTTGTCACATTTATAGATGATTGTACGAGTTACTGTCACTTATATTTACTTAAAGGTAAGGATGATGCCTTAGAAGCCTTTAAGATATATAAAATAGAAGTTGAAAACCAAATGAGTGCTACCATTAAAACTGTTAGGTTTGACCGTGGTGGTGAGTATGTAATTCCTATAGGAGATTTTTGCATAGAACACGACATTATACACGAAGTAACCCCTCCTTATTCACCACAATCTAATGATGTGGCTTAACGGAAGAACCGAACCTTTAAGGAGATGATGAATGCCATGTTAATTAGTTCAGGATTACCTGCAAACTTGTGGGGGGAGGTCGTCCTCTCAGGTTGCTATGTCTTGAACAGAGTACCCTTTAAAGGATCAGAAAAAACTTCATATGAGTTATGGAAAAGTAGACAACCTTCTTATGCATACTTTAAAGTGTGGGGGTGTTTGGATAAGGTTTCCATTCCTCCACCTAAGAGAACCAAGATAGGACCCAAAACTGTTGATTGTGTCTTCACAGGGTATCCTGAACATACTACTGCATATATATTTATGGTTGTAAGTTCTGAAATTTCTGAAATTGGTGTGAATACTATTACGGAATCTAGGGATGTTGCATTTTTTGAAAATGTTTTTCCATTGAAATCTGATCCTCGCATGATATGTGTTGATCCCCTAGATGTCCCTTCGACCAGTCAGACATTACCTTTAGAAGAAAATGAAGTTGAATTTGAGCCTATAGGAGGTAAAAGACTTAGAACTGAAAAATCTTTTGGGTCTGACTTCATAGCATGCTTAGTTGAGACTGATCCACAGACTTATAGAGAATCCATGACTTCTTCTGAAGCTCCATGGTGGAAAGAATCTGTCATTAGTGAAATAGATTCCATTATACAAAATGGTACGTGGGAGATTGTAGATTTACCTCTAGGGTGTAAACCCATAGGTTGTAAATGGATCTTCAAAAGGAAACGTAAGGTAGATGGAACTGTGGAAAAATACAAAGCTAGATTAGTAGCTAAAGGCTATAAACAAAAAGAAGGTGTAGATTTCTTTGATACTTATTCACCTGTTACGAGAATTACTTCCATTAGGATGTTAATTGTTATTGCTGTCATTCATAACTTAGAAATACATCAAATGGATGTAAAGACATCTTTTCTAAATGGTGAATTAGATGAAGAAATTTATATGGACCAACCTGAGGTTTGTAGTGAAAGGTTGTGAAAACAAAGTTTGTAAACTGGAAAAATCTTTGTATGGTTTGAAACAAGCACCTAAACAGTGGCATGAAAATTTTGATCATGTAATGATTTCTAGTGGTTTTAAAATCAATGAATATGACAAGTATGTTTATACTAAACTTGTGAATGATGCTTTTGTGATTGTATGCTTGTATGATGATTATATGCTTATACTTGGTACAAACATGGATGTAATTAATTCTACAAAGAACATGTTTATGAGAACTTTGACATAAAAGACTTAGGCCCCGCTGATGTGATCTTAGGGATGAAGATTATAAGAAATTCTAAGGGATATATTCTTAGTCAATCTCATGATGTTGAATCTGTGCTTAAAAAATATAATCAGTTTGATTGTAAACCTGCTTGTACTCTGTATGATCCTTGTTGTAGACTCAAAAAGAATAAGGGTAATGGAGTTTCACAACTTGAATATTCACGTGTTATAGGAAGTCTGATGTATTTGGTGAATTGTACAAGACCGGACATTGCTTATGTTGTGAGTAGGTTGAGTAGGTATACCTGTAATCCGGGGAAGAAGCATTGGGATGCACTTATTAGAGTGTTGAGGTACTTGAAGTACACAGTGAACTTTTGTTTAAATTATGAGAGATACCCTGCAGTCCTTGAAGGATTTTGTGATGAAAACTGGATATCAGACTCAGAGGAGTCTAAGTCTACGAGTGGATATGGTTTCACTCTAGCATGTGGGTCTGTATCTTGGATGAGTTCCAAACAGACATGTATAGATCGATCCACTATGGAATCATAGTTTATTGCGTTAGATAAAGCAGGAAAGGAAGCCGCTTGGCTAAGATGCTTTTTAGAAGACATTCCTCTCTAGCATAGGCCTGTGCCAGCTATATCTATACATTGTGATAGTCAAGCTGCAATAGCTAATGCTAAAAACAACAACTATAATGGGAAGTCTATACACATTTGTAGAAGACATAATTCCCTGAAACAACTAATCTCAACTGGCGTTATTTTTGTTGACTTTGTGAGGTCTAAGGAGAATATCGCGGACCCTTTGACGAAAGGTTTGTCCAAAGAGATAGTTAGTAATGCATCGAGAGGGATGGGGCTTAAGCTCATTAAATAAACTTTCCATGAAGGATACTCAACCTTGCTGACTGGAGATTCCAAGATCAAGGTTTTGAATGAGACAACTAATTTGTGGTGGGTTAAAAGAAACACTATCAAAGAATTTCATTCTCTGTCCCTTCCCTATGGTGTAGACGTGATACTGTGACTGCATGTGAAAGATGACTTTTTATTAAGTCTTAATGAGTTTTATAGTTTCAATTTAAGATTGAAGTGTGGTGTAGCAGTAAACACTATTGATGGAACTCACCTATCTGAATGTGGAAGTGGGACGCTTCCTATGAGAATTGAGCTGATTCTCTAGAGCATTCTGAGAAACGAGATACGTCTAGGGAAAAAAATGGACACGACAACACGAATTTGACAGCATCCAGAGTGATATCGCGTGTGGAAGTTATTGATGAACTACACCAAACGATGGCAATTCAAGACATCGCGTTCACTGTCCATCAAGTAGTTCCGGTAATTTCTCACTAAGCAAAGGCTCAAGACCTTATGGACACCTATTGACTATAGTGGTATTTCTCGCCTTCTGATTTCTTATTTGCATCGGGTTTTAATTCATGTGGGGGATTGTTGGAGAAAATGAACTTATTATGTTTTGTTTTTTGGTCTTGGTGGGAATGGATCTGGACCAAGGGGTCACTATGGCAACTAGCTCATTTTCACTATTTGTGAATGAACCTTTAGTCCCACATAGGAGAAACTAAATATGTTACCTCTCCATATTACTTATAAATTTGCATCTAAGGGAGGCCCCTTAGGGGTTAACACACTTTTGTGTATGGGAGAGGACTTAGGCTATGAGCTCGGGTTCGGGTCAACCAAGACTTATCTTTTTGGACAAAATATTTTTGAATTATTTCCTTAAAGAATTTAAAACTAAATTAAATTTTGTTTTTAAT
>JAJJMC010011034.1:5552656-5562951 GCA_023531435.1 Papaver californicum | reverse complement strand
AAAGAATTTAAAACTAAATTAAATTTTGTTTTTAATATGGGGGGGCGGCTGACCTGACGAGTTTAAGTTTTGTCATAATGTCGAGATAAAATTTGCCCGTTTTAATTCCGTTTTAAAATTTATGTTCGTGCTCCATGCACGAAATTGATTATCATTCATTGCCATTACAGCTATTCTCTTCTCTCTGCCTATAAAAGAAAAACGACTTCTTCATTTCAACTTACATCAGAAGCAGTTACTATCATGCTTTCTTTTCCCCTCTTCCTGCTTTGTTTTGCGCACTGCTTGTTTACTTCCCTTTTGTAATCTATCTTGATGTTAAGTTCGTTTGAGGGTGATTTGTATCGTGCTTATACAAATCATAACGGTCAGTTCTGTCCTGGATACATTTCCGCTGTGGGGGTATAACATCTCTCATTCTTGAGGAGTACCCACGGATTATTGTGTTAAGGACAATTTGCTGAGCAGGTGGCTCTGTCCTTTGTGTGCAAATCAATTCAGACATTTTATTAACGTTAACATCTTCAGTTTTAGTATTTTTATTGTTGCAGATACAACAACTTATAGCCTGTTCGGATGTCACTTCAGAAGTTGCTTTTTAACTTCTGGAAGCAGAAAAGTCAGAAGTTAGTTTGGGTACAGAATTTCAGAATGACTTCCAAAAATAAAAAAGTTAACTTATTATGAAGTAAAAATATTGTGCTTTAGACTTCTGCTTCCCCAGAAATAGAAACACTTTTTCTTGTGGTATCCAAACATGCTATTAACAAATCGGGATGACAATAAATTAGAGGTTAATCGATATAAAGTCACCATAGTGTTGGGATGCCAAACCCACACCCACCAAGTTTTCCCACCAAATCGCAAGTAGGAGAATTTTCGGTGCATCAATTATTTTATTTTCTCCTTACCCATTTGTAGTATTTTAAACATAACTTGGTATAAAAAAACCAAGGTGAACAAACTTTCTATACAAAAAACCCTTCCATATTATTTTTTATAAACAAAAACCATTTTAATTAAAAATAAAACTAAAAACCCATTTCCCTTAATAATGATTAAATTTAGTTTTTAGTATTTTTCAATATACCCAAGTTTCCTTTCCTATATAATCTATAATTTTTAAATGAAAATAAATGTTAAAATCAAATCTTAGTTTTGGTGAGAGGAAATCGGCTAAATCAAGTATAGAGAATCTGATTCTGCTGGTAGCTAAGAACAGAGTTTCGGCTAGGGTTTTTTGAAACAAAAGATATCTTCTCCAAATTGATGGTAGCTAAATCAATTTGAAACATATCTTCAGTTGTTGTTTAAGTGAAGAACCGAGTTCGTTTTCGTAGCTGTTTAATTGAAGAACAAAAACTTTAGCTTCGATTCATCTCAAACTGTTTCACTGAAATTTAAGATCCATTGATTATTTGAAGAACCGAGTTCGTTTTCGTATTTGTTTAAGTGAAAAACAGAAACTCAACTTCAGTTATATTTCATCAGGTAAGTTTGATTTTGATTTTGGTTTTCTTATTATGATTTTGATTATATTTTAATTTTCGATTTATTGATTTTGTTTGTTATTTGATTATCAAACTTTTGAAGAACCAAACTCGTTTTCGTTTCTGTTTAAGTGAAGAACAGGAACTGTAACTTCAAATTGTTCGTGTTTTGAAGATTCCTACTGAAGTTTCAGTTTATTCTTTCAATTTTGATCATATTCTCATTCGGTTCAAGTTGTTGTATTAGTTCAATCATTCATCTCAAACTGAAATTCAACTTTCAAATGTTGTTGTTGTTTATATTCACATCCAGTGAAACTGTTTTTGGTTTCATACTTTTTTCTGTAGATTATTGGAATCAGAATTTGTTATGTTTTTGATGTTAATTTTCAATTTTTGTTGTTTGTTGTTATATTCACATCCAGTAAAACTATTTTTGGTTTCATACTTATTCTTTGTAGATTATTGGAATCAGAAATTGTTATGTTTTTGATGTTCTTATTCAAATTTTGTTGTTGGTGTTGTTGTTTATATTCACATCTAGTGAAACTGTTTTTGGTTTCATACCTTGTCATGTATATTATTGGAATCAGATTTTGTTATGTTGTTGATGTTAATGTTCAAATTTTGTTGTTTGTTGTTGTTTATATTCACATCTAGTGAAACTTCTTTTGGTTTCATACTTTTTATGTAGGTTATGGAATTTGTTCTCGCTGTTATATTTCACAAAGAGGATACATTATCTTTTCGTATTGTTCTACAAGCATTTGTTTGTGATTTGAAGGGTAGTATATGTTCAAGTTGGTGTCAATTCTCTGTTCTTTCTATAAAAAATTTCCACATAGTTTATGATCAACAAAAGGTTATCAATTCTGATTTTGATATCCAATCAGTTTCTTTATTTACTTTGTTTAATAAGCCTCCATCTCTTGAGTTATATGTAAGGCATAGAGATGAGTCCTCTAGTTGTAGTTCAGAAATTTCAGGAATCATACAATATGAGCAGCCACGAAGTTTAGGAATTATATCTTTTGAGCATGCAACACTTACAAATTTAGTTGATTATGATGTCTGTAATAAAGTTAAAGAATCGTTGAAGTCTGCGCATTGGTTAGGCCTTTTTCAGGGTGTCAATCAGGTGTTTAATGGAGGTGTTCAATAAATTCGCTCTGATTTGTTGAAATATCATTCAGTATCTGGGTATTCATTTAAGATGAAAATGAATGAGAAGTTGAGGATTGGTGCATGTTGTTCTAAGAAGGAAGAAGAGAAATGTGAATGGCATATATATGTTGTTTCTATTGATGGTGTTGAAGGTAGTCCTTTTATTATCAAGATTTAAATAAGAAGCATACTTGTTGTAGTGGAGTTGTAAACATACCACATCTGTCGAAGAAACTAATTAATAGCTTGATTCTTGAAGAGATTAAACAGAATCCAAAGAAGAAGACAAAGGATATTATGAATCAGTTTACAAGAGAGTATGGCTTTGACATTAGTCGTTATTATGCATATGCATGGAAGAGGCATGCATTGAATATTACATGGGGAGAGAATGAGAAATCATTTATTTACTTGAAATGGTATACAAACAAATTGACTGAAACCAATCCTGGATCTCGTGTTGTTTTGGAAGTTGAAAATGGGACTCAAAAATTTCAGAGATTGTTTACCTGTTCCGGAGCATGCATTCGTGGATTTAATTACTGTCATCCTTTGTTATTCCTTGATGCAACCCATTTGAAGAGCAAATACCTTGGTCATATCATGGCAGCAACATGTCTAACCGGGAATGACGGTAAATTTCTTAAACATTCTATTTGTTTCTGAGTTGATAAATAGGTTTGTTATTTAATCATATACATATGAAACCTAACATCATGCTACAAATAGATGAAACCAAGATGAAAATCAGTGAAACCTATTTTTACAGAAAAATGTAATTGAAACAGATGAAACCTTATTTGATGAAACCAAAACTGGTTTCATCGTTTTTTTATATGCTGAGACATTTTTTTTTTTTTTTCTGTTTTCAAAAATCTATCTTTTGCTTATGCTGTTGTTTCTTCGGAGAATGACGCCAACTGGAAATGGTTTTGGAGAATTTGAAGCAAGTTCTTTCTCCTATGCGCAAAGAGCTTACTTTTGTGAGTGATCGATGTAGTGGTTTAGTGAATCAAGTCCCTGATGTATTCCCTGATGCTGCTCATGGTTGGTGTTATTCGCATATGAAGAACAATATCAATACATACTTGCCGAAGTCCAGTAAGGTTTATAACAATTATGTGCTTGGGTTGTTTACAAAATGTGCATATGCTAATACACATATAAAATTTTCAGAGAACTGGGAGAATTTATTGCAGGTCAAAAATCAAAAGTTACAAGATTATCTGAGTAGAGCTCCGGGTGATAAATGGGCAAGTGTTTATTTCCCGGGTCGTCGTTATGGTAGGTTGTGTTCGAATATTGCTGAGAGTTTCAATAGTTGGATTGTTGAAGAGAGAGAGAAGCCTATAACCATCATGGTTGATGAGATCAGAGTAAAGCTTATGAATCAAATGTGTGTACGTCGCGAACAATGTGCCACATTATTGAAGTGGCGAGAAACCTTATGTCCAGAATTTGAAATTGAGTTGTACAACAACAAGATGCTCGGCCGTGAATATAGTGTCAGCAAGTCGTCGCAATATGTGTTTGAAGTTCATTCGACATTAACACAAAAGTTTGATTTGGAAAGAAGAACATGTTCTTGCAACCGCTGGCGCATCAACGGTTTTCCTTGTGCCCACGCTATCCGCTGTATCATGCTAAATGAAGAAGACCCGTATAAGTATGTTGAATTTTACTTTACAGTAAAGTTCTACCATGAATCCTATGCAAGACCAATTAATCCTGTCCCCACAGTTGAAAAGCCTTCGATTGTGTCTCCAAAATCTCTTGTTCTTGGTCATGACGTTCTACCACAACCAGGTCGTCCAAGGAAGAAGAAGAGAATTCCTAATACAGGTTCAGTTCCTAATAATAAGATGAGAACTTGTGGTAGCTGCCATATTTTGAGTGCCCATAACCGAATAAAGTTCTACCGTGAATCCTATGCAAGACCAATTAATCCTGTCCCTACAGTTGAAAAGCCTTCGATTGTGTCTCCAAAATCTCTTGTTCTTGGTCATGACGTTCTACCACAACCAGGTCGTCCAAGGAAGAAGAAAAGAATTCCTAATACAGGTTCAGTTCCTAATAATAAGATGAGAACTTGTGGTAGCTGCCATATTTTGAGTGCCCATAACCGAAGGACATGCCCTGCGCGGCAGATGTGAATTCATTTTGACAACAATTCATCGATTTTCATTTTTATTTTTTTGTTTAGACTAATACAGTTTTATACTACTATATGTTTTAATCTACATATTTTTATTATTCTTTTTTCTATAATTTTTACAGCTTAAATTTCGATTTGCTCCAGGTCTTTCATGTTTTTTTATTTTTAGATTAAGTTTGTCAGAGTTGCAGGCTTTTATAATTTGTTGGAACCAAAATAGGTTTCATAGTTTGTCACATTCTTCAGGGTTTTTATATCTTTAAGTTGATGGAAACCTTTTTGGTTTCATCATGTTTTTTCATCTGAACAATATGAACTCAAAAAACGTGATGGAACCCTTTTTGGTTTCATCGTTTTTTTCATCTGGAATAAGATGAAACAAAAACAAATGATGGAACTTTTTCTGGAACAAGATGAAAACCAAAAATAATGATGGAACCTTTTCTGGTTTCATCATGTTTTTTCAACTGGAATAAGATGAAACAAAAATATTGATTAACAGAAAAATATCATCTTGTAATAAGATGAAACAAATCATGGAATAAGATGTTCATCCTTGATTAAGAGAAAAATATTACAACATATTTTATAACTTAAGAGTAGTGACTGATGAAAAGACTGTTCTTAGCTACCCTCTCTTTACAAATTATTGAATAAGATGTTTTATGGACAACCATTGTATTTTACCACAAACTAATTGATTAATACTGTTATTAGTTTCAACCTTTTTTTTTTCACAAACTCTAACCCAAACTTTGTTTCACTGTTTTTTTACCACCATGAACTGCATCTTCTTTCCATGAACAGACAACCACCATTAACGCACCATCAGTCTTCTTTCTCTGCCACCATTAACGAGACATACCTGAAAAGAAACCAAACAATTGCACAACTGAATCTTCATGTTACTCCTCTTTCTTTGCCCGTCTTTTCTCCATTATAACTTTAAGTTGCAACTTTGGACTCATAGTCTGCAACTTTGTCAATGAGTATCTTGCATGCCAACTTTGGCCTCATATTTTGCACCTTTTGTTTTATGTGCTCTTCGGATGAAAAATTTCCTTTCAAAAGGCTCTTTATGTAATAGCAAACATGAAGTCCGCAATCATTCCTGAAATTAACAAAAAAATATCTTTAAATTGAAAAAGACAAAAAAAGATTGAAATGAAGATATCACAAGTTCTTTTAAAAGTACTTACACATCTTGTTGACAGCACAAAGGGGTGTTCAAAATAAATTCTTTTGTTTGACTTGTCGGGTCTAGGCTGAGCTTTGCAACATGTTGTTTGAATGCTGACACCATTCTTTCTTTCATGCTTTCAGCACTTTTGTTGCATTCATCTTCAATGGAGCCTATTGAGTTGTAGTGAGAGAATTCTCCAGTCTCATTATCAAAGACTAACAATGTACAGTGATATGACTTTTCACTTATTTTTGTTAGGAATGGAACGAATACAAATTCTGGAGTGTAATCCATTTTATCAATGAAAGCTTCAATTGCAGTGTGGAAACTTTGCCCGATTGAGTGCAGCGTCTGAAATTCATTAAAAAATCAAAAATTAAATTCTAAGTTTTAATCCTATACAGATGAAACCAAGATGAAAATCAGTGAAACCTATTTTTACAGAAAAATGTAATTGAAACAGATGAAACCTTATTTGATGAAACCAAAATTGGTTTCATCGTTTTCAAAAAGACACTTGTATAAGAGAATTTAGATGAAACTTACATAGACATATGTGCTTAGAAAAACTGCCCTTTTGTACTTAGGAGCGCCATCTGGTTTCTTGATGTTCTTTGATATGTTTTTTTACAATTTGAGCATGTAGAACTCAATCATATCTCCTGCAATGTCACATTTTCTTATCAAGGTGTTCATATTCCTTCCTGTAATGTACATGCCCAGATCTTTCTTCTCCCAATCTATGTTACTGTTGTTAAATTGTTGAAAAACAAATTAAATATTTAAGAAGAAGAAAAGAAACTGAAACACTTAAATTATGAAACCCAAAAAATTAATGGTATGAATGCCACTTACCTTTCATTGTGCATTTTAAAATATCTGCACACAATCGGTTTTTCATTTGAATCCAACACTTACATAATTTTTAAGTTGTCCACTGCTTTCAACTTGACTTCCCTTTTCTCTCCAACTTTGTAGTTTGCTTTCTGCTCATACAACGAGTCTTGTTTATTTTCTTCTTCTTAGCTTCTCCAGGTGTAAAATCCTGCATCTTAACAGGTGCTTGCATGCTCCTTTTTGTTTTTCTTATCCTTGAGATTATGGTACTCACTTTTTTCAGGATTGACGTCTTCACTATCTTCTTTGTCACTGTGACATTTGCGTCAATCCTAACTCGAAATGAGGCACATCATCTTCTAAAGAAATTACATCATTTGCCATGTTTATAACAGAGTAGTAGCACATGCCTTTACTTTCTGGCTTTGATGTAGGAGTCTTGTTTGCATATTCATCTGCCATTTGCTGAAGAATAGTTTCATCAATTGAACCCTGGCTTTGAGTTGACACTTGAATCTGTATCTCTGGATTTGATGAAGAACTTTTCTTCGCTTCCAATTCTACTCTCTCAGCCACTCTGATATCTTCTATTGTGTTTGGAGTCAATTCAGAAACTTCTTCTATTGCACTCCTCAATTTAGTCTTCGACAAAGAAGATTCAATTTGTTCATCCACCTTTATATCTTCAGCTGTGGTTGGAGTTATCTCCAAAACTTCTTCCATTATATTATCTTTTGCTTGCTTCCCTTTGATTTCAGATTCTACTTTCTCAGCCACCTCCAAATCTTCAATTGTGTTCAGAGTTAAATCCGAAATCTCTTCAATCAGTTGCTGAGCTTTGCCTTCAGATGATGCAACCTTTTCTGGTTCCATCAGCTCTTGCTCCTGAACCTCTCCTTCATTTGATGAAACCTTTTCTGGTTCCATCATCTCTTGCTTCTGAACTTCTCCTTCAGTTGATGAAACCTTTTCTGGTTCAAACAAAGAATCCTCCAAATCTTCAGTTAATCCTTGAATCTGAACTTCATGAGCTGAAACCTTTTTCAGGTTCTACTGCATCATGTTGCTCCTGAACTTCTTCATGAGCTGAAACATTTTGAGGTTCCACTGCATCATGTTGAATCTGAACTTCTTCATGAGCTGAAACCTTTTCAGGTTCCATTGCATCATGTTGTTCTGTTTCTTCAGACATATTTATTACCTGCAAGATTTATTGATTTAAAAAAAATTAGATTCAGTGACAACAAACAAATCAAATCAAATCAAAGTAAAGTAAATTATCACCTCATCATTGTCAGACTTTTGTTCACTATCTTCTTCAACCTCAACATTACCAACATCTTGTTCTATCATTTCATCCACAATATTTATAGCTTTGGTTATCAATTCCTGCGATATTTAACATATGTTAGATACTACCATTGACCCAACACACACAAATAAACAATATCATATTTAACTCATCTAAGATTCAACATATCACCTCCACATCTTGTTCAGTGTTTGAAACTGTTTTTGTTTCATCTTTCTTACGTTTCTGTCTCACGTAAGTCTTCCTCACTGGTTCTAACTTATCTTCAGCATCATATTTTACAAGAATTGATTGATCTTCTTCCAAAAGCCCATTGTTACCAACGCTTGTAAGCTTTTCAATCAAAATTCTCGCCCATTTATATTTTTCCTTGTAAATGGTATCTTCATTTCCAGTTCCAATACTCTCTTCATTTCTTTCACCAACACTCTCTTCATTTCTTTCACCAACAATCTATTCATTTCTTTCACCAACAATCTATTCATTTCTTTCACCAACAATCTATTCACTTGCACTATCCTCTTCATTTCCATCACCACCTATGTAATCTTCAACATGAATTTCCTCTTCCTCTATACGCTGGACCAAGCGTATTTCTTGTTCATTATATTGAAGCAAGAAGGATCCCTGACGGTAACCTACATTCATCTGCGGAACACAAGAAAAGTTATGATTAATAAGTTGGAATTAAATAAACTATGTAACTTTTTTTTGGTTCCATCATTTGCTTTTCATCTGGAATAAGGTGCAACCAAATAAATGATTGAAATTTTTAATTCTCAGACATTAAAAATTATAAACAAACAAGAACTGTTGTTGCTTTTACCTTGGAGAAAATTTCTGGTTTATTGCAGAGATCATCAAAATTATTCACCACTTCCTTGCTTATTTCATCAAGGTTCCATCTAGCGAACCTTGCGTACATTTCGTTCCCATCTTTTCTCAATGTTATGTTTGTCATCTCAGCAAACCAATACTGAAAAAAACAATACACAACACAACATTCAAATTAGTAATCAAACTCGGAAAAATAAAAAAAAAAAACAATTTATGAATCAAAAGAAACAAAAAATTAACTTACCAATGTAAATGACGCAACCTGATACATCATCAACTTCTTTAGATTTAATTATAAACTCAATTAGATACTCATAAAAAACATCAGGCCAACACACTTTATTCATCTCAAATACTTGGTACAAGTATTTTGAAGTCAGATTCTGCCCACCTTTGTTTGGGACAAAATATCGAAACCAAGAGATAGAGTATGAATAACTTGACGAAGTCTTCAGCTTTGGTTTCATCTGCTGCAGTTTCCATCATAGCTATGACAATATCAGTTTTCCTCATCTTCTTATCTCCTTTAAAATACTCGCTCGCAAACATCACCTTTTTCTTCAGCTCAACATCTTTGTGTATATCTACATTCTTCATCACTTGTAGACCAAAAATGACAGCGAACTGTTCAGGTGTTGTCTGTAGTATCATATTCCTGGCTCTCATCAACTTGAAACAATCCGGTTTCTGAAGCTTAACACTTCTATAATATGACCCTAAGATCATCTGAATTGCTCTGGTCCTTTCTTCAATTTTTCTTCTTGCAGCGTACCATCGAAGAACGGTTTGAAGAAACGCCAAATGGATAAGCAACAAGTGCCTTCATGTGTTTTTCTTTACTTTGTATCAAAGTTTTTATCTTAGGTGCCTCTGCACACAAATGATGCAACGAGCACCTATATGGTTATGTCAGTCTTTTTTTTCCTGTTACAGAATAAATAAACCATAAGCACAAACAGAACTTGTCACAACCATACACAGAATATGATGAAACCAATTTTGGTTCCATCAAAATACCCATTAAGTAAAAAACACCAACGCTGTTGTTCACAACCATACATATACAGAATATGATGAAACCAAATTTTGTTCCATAAAAATAGGCATTAAGTAAAAAACATCAACACAGTTGGTCACAACCATACATATACAGAATATGATAAAACCAATTTTGGTTCCATAAAAATAGGCATTAAGTAAAAACATCAACACTGTTGTTCACAACCATACATATACAGAATATGATGAAACCTGTTTTGGTTCCATAAAAATATGCATTAAGTAAAAAACATCAACACAGTTGGTCACAACCATACA